>KZ062612.1:112986-127868 GCA_002091835.1 Anopheles maculatus
GTAGGGAAATGAAGATGTTAAGTCACTCCCTGTGTTTTCCTGTATGTGCAATTTGTCATTTCCTATTTATCTCCAACCTAAACGAACACGCATTCGGAACGTCCTAAAGTAGGTTAAACTAGCAACCAAACGTCAGCCACTTAATATACTAACGCGAATCAGTGGGAATACGAAACGAAATGCGAAGTAAATAAATTAACCTCGGTACAGGATGAAATGGGGTCAGAAACGATATAATTGAGTCATCGAAAGGCGGTCCATCATCCGGTGTGGATGCCCTAGGATTCCTTAGCTAATCGCTTTAGGATTAGGGTTACCGTTTCCATTACACCATCGTCAGAGAATTTCCATCTGGCAGGGAATTTGATGAGTACTAAACATTCTTTCTAACATTGTTTCTAACAGAAACAAGTCCTTCTGATTAAGAGAAGATCCTATACGTTCTGAGACTTAGAAAGAAGTTTTGACGTGTCAGATTAGATGTCAATGAAGACCAAATACAATTTTGAACTAGTCAAAGGGCAATAAATTACTTTTCTAGATTTAAAAACCTCATAATTTTACCAAATATTGTCTGTTATAGTGACCTAAATTGATGAAATCCGTCAAACGCTACCTAGCTCATTCGTTGCTTTGCTTCTCTACGCCAACAAACCATTTCGAGGAAAATACTGCCCGATTCTCAGTTCTGTCAAGACTTTTTCCACCCTGTTAAAGAAAAACTAAATGGAGAGACAGAAAAAAACACGACTCCACTATTTACGCGTTTGCCAATCGGTTATGTGCCGTAAATGATTGCCTCAACGAAGCGACGGGCGATAAAACAAACGAACGACACACCGACGAACTCTAAAAACCACCGACTTGCGTGCTAGCATAAACAAGCAAAGGCGCGTTACACACATCCTTTCGCCCCATCGCAGGTTGTCGGGGAACGGGCCTGCAAACAACGACGAAGTCTAGCGAGAGAGAGAGAGAGATGGAGGTGAAAACTGAACGACGCAACCTCGAACGAATAAATATTATCAGTGCACGTACCGCGCTTTTTGGGGATTTGGAGCAGGGAACTTCCTAACTACTGAAGGAAAAACATCAACTACAAACGCTGCATGTTGGGACGAAGATAAAGGGGGTGAAGGGAATGGAGAATACGGGGGAGGGTAATTGTTTAAAGCCGATTCGACAGATTTCGTAACATCGGCCGAACAAAACATGCGCCTTCATTAGCGTAACCACCGCGTAGTGTTCCACTGTGAAGTCACTGGTTGCGGTGAACACAAAACGGGAAAAAGTTCAACAAAACTAGAACAGAATAGGTACACTACTGGCTTTATAGTCAGTCGCTGCCAACATGCTTCTGCCGCCTTTTCTTGTTTTTGAGTGACGGTAAACTAAATGCAGCAAATCTTCATTTCCGATGCCTGTTTTCCACCCAAAACAAAAAGCAAAACAAGCGATCGTATTTATAAATCGAAACAGGATGAAAGGCGACCTCATACGCAGGTGTACGGTATGTTGCTTCTTGCAGGATGTTCCTCCTTCATTCACGCGTCTACGAAAACACGCGGTAAAGGGGCAGGTTCCTCCTTGCTGTACTGATGAATGGCGGAAGCGGTTCTATTTTTAACGACTCTCACTAACAGTCGAAGTGGATTTTCGCGCTACGATTTGGATGAAAAATTGCAAATCGGTACAACGCTTTAGCACAAACGAACTAACCTCCGAGGGCGACCTATGCCGTCGATGACATTTGTGGTGACGATGGTCGTGATGACGTTGTTGCTCCTGCTGCTGCTGCTGCTTGGTTGAGTCCTCCTCCACGTGCTTTTGCTGTTTATGATGATGATGATGGTGGTGGTGATGGTGATGATGATGATGGTGATGACCGTGACTGCACTTCTTTGTATGACTCCTGGTTTCGTGATGGTGTGGTGACGGCTGCTGTTCTGGCTGCAGCTCACCAGGACGACGACGCCGTTCGCCGTCTTCCATAGTCTCTCCCGCCTTTTTGGTCGATTCTGGTTCGTACAAAGCACAGTAACACACACGAAAGAATATCGTCGTGCGGATCTCACCCAGCTTCTAGCTTAAACCACGGACCACTAGCGCCATCCGCTTACTAGCGACCGATCGGTTCGCCGGATTAATACATCACGAAACAAACACAAACACACTACCAGTGTGTGGTCAGTGTTTTGTGATTTTTTTTTTCTTTTTGCCCATTTTCCACCATCGATAGGAGCCACTGAGGATGGTGGTGTTTCACATTTCGGCCTACGCTGCCCGCCGGTGAAACGTCAAAAATAAATCCGGCCGAACGGAATTGGAACAACGAGGGCGAGATGGTTGGTGTGGGATGGTACACACACGCACGCCACACACTTGTAGACAATCGTGGTGAGGGATCGTGTTTCGGGTCGAGTAGCGTAGCGTGCAAACGAGACGTTTGAATCGGGGTCGTCGGTCACCAGTCGCTTCAAAACCACGTCCAACGGGTGCTGTCATCGACGAAGATCGCGAACCGTAACAAGGAAAGTTCAGTGACATTGTCGGAGTGTTGGGATAAGGTCCTGCAGTTTAGTTGGGTTGATTATCCAAGAGGATAAAGAGGAGCGTCGTCTGATTGTGCAAGATTTTTTGAAGAAATTGTGTTCGTTTTTATAACCAGTAGATCATTAAGAATTTCTAGCGATCAAGTTGTAGGTAGGAGAAGAAGAGATAAATGAATTTATCTTCACGATCGCTTGAAGAACGAATACTTAGAGCACGACGTGCAAAACAAGAACGAGTAAGCATGTTGTTCAGAGGTGACGTCATATCAATGCGGGAGATATACGAAACGTAACAGAGCGACACATAACCCTTACATCGAACCGAATACCCCCACCAAGGAACAAACACACATGCACGACAAATCTGGTTGATTGTGGTGTCAACATGTGTGTGAAGGCGCCACTTCTATCACAACAATGTTGTTGTTGCAGTTCCCCAGTAGCGAACCGTGTCCATCCACAACCACAGGTCCATCTGTGCTCAAACATCAGATATCATTTGGCCGTGGGCCAAACATGACACATCTACAGTGATAATTCGCCCAATTAGAACCTGCGTGTTTTGTTTGAGTGAATGCGTGTACCTTCTGCACCCCGAAACAAGTGTTTGTGATGTGTGTGTGTGTGTGTCTTCGTCAACTGACACAATGATCCGGAGAGCTACCAGGAGAGCCGGAAGATGGTTACCGACGCTCGCTGCACAGCAATGTGCGATTATTCTCCACCGGCTTTTATGAGTGTAATCCTATCTCACCCCCAGGATAGAGAGAGCCTTTATCGATCACACGCTTTAAAATCATCGCTCATCGTCGGACGCAGCTTCATTATGCCGTACGCGATCGTGCCGGCTAGTAGTGTGTACTGTGCATGTGAATCTAGTGGATAAGGAGAGATGAATAGTGCGGGAAGCGGTATAATGATGAAGCTGACCTTCAGCGTCGGCCTAATGGCGACCCTGCTGTTGCTAATCGGTCATGCTGAGTCAGCAAAAATTGTGTGCGTCTTTCCGACTGCGAGCAAGTCCCATGTACTGGGAGCACAGGCATTGCTTAAGGAACTGGCTCACCGTGGACATGAGGTAAATTCTACCAAACACAGATCAAGAAATGGTTTGCTTTAACGCCTTGTTTTCTGTCACGTCAATACAAAAGGTCACAATGGTTAGTGCGTTTCCACTGAAGAAACCACCGAAGAACTACCGGGATGTCTACGTGCCAATTGAGAACGCATTTTCGTCCATCATGAGCGACTTCATGCAGGGTGGAAGTCGGAACATGTTGAAGCTGCTACCGAAGATCTTGCGCGCAGCACAGGAATCGTCTAATGTCACCATCAACGCACCGGAGTTTCTTCAACTTGCACGCGAGGAAAAGTTTGATCTGGCAATCGTGGGCTTTTTCATGAACAGCTTTATAGTTGGTGTCGGAGAGCTGTTCCGCTGTCCGACGGTACTATACTTCTCAGCTTCCAGCTCGGGTTTGACCAATGTTGTAGGCAACCCAGCCGAAGTTGCCGCAGTGCCACACATACTGCTGGGTCCACGAAATCCAATGACATTCTTCGATCGAGTCGCAAACACTGTTGTGAATGGAGTGGAGAAGATTATGATGATGTACATGCGCCACATGGAACTGCCCTACTATGAGTAAGATCTTGCACATATAGTTGTTGGTTTAAATAATGGTACGATTCACCTTTTGTAGATCAAACTTCCCCGCTGAAAAAGGCTTCCGCAGCTACGATGAGGCCATGCGGAATGTATCGCTCGTGCTGCTCAACACTCACTTCACGCAAACCGTACCAAGACCTTACGTTCCCAATATGGTCGAGGTGGGCGGCATTCAGATAAACGTCAAGCCCGAACCCATGGCACCGGAACTGCAGCAATTCCTGGACGGTGCCGGCCGGGAAGGAGCTATTTTTATTAGCTTCGGATCAAATCTGAAGAGTTCGACCATGCGGCAGGACAAGCTGGATGCTATCCTGACAATGATTCGTGGACTAAAGCAACGTGTGATCTGGAAGTGGGACCAGGACGAAATGCCTAACAAGCCTTCAAACGTGTTCATCGGCAAGTGGTTGCCACAGGATGCGATTCTAGGACATCGCAATTTGAAATTGTTCATTACGCACGGTGGTTTGGGAAGCATCACTGAATCGATGTACCACGGTGTGCCGATCGTCGGCATTCCGATGTTTGGTGATCAGGACGGTAACGTGGCGCAGGTCGTGAAGGAAGGATGGGGTCTTTCAGTGAGCTTTGATGAACTGACGGAACCATTGCTAAGTGGTGCTGTGCAGGAGGTGCTCCGTGATCCCAAGTACCGCGAGCACATCCAGGGCCGTTCCACACTGTACAAAGATCGTCCCATGGGAGCTCTTGCAACAGGAGTCTATTGGGTCGAGTACGTCATTCGACATCACGGTGCGCCCCATCTACATTATCAAGGTGCGGATCTAAACCTGTTCCAGTCAGCGTTGCTGGATGTGTACGCGTTTATGTTTGCTGTGCTCTATATCGTCTTCAAGGTCGTGGTAATTGTAGTACGAAAAGTGAAAAATACTTTGTTCGGTGGCTCGAAATCGGCTCAAAAGTCGGCGAAAAAACAGAAGAAGAAATAGTTTCATAAGCAGTATTAAACTCTTCAATCCGATTACATATCGGGATGCTTAAAGCCACGCTACCTCAACCTGTGTGAGTGGTTCTACCAGTTTTTACCGGTGATATGCACAATAAAGTATCAAACAATGACGAAACAAACGCTCTCCGTTGCATATTTACCATGGTCAGCTGTACTTTTCCACTAGGTATCTGACCCTTGTTTTATCTTATCGCATTTTTATGCATAGAGCGATCGACAAACAATTCAATCTGACAACGGCATACGCGATGATATGGCAGATTTTATATGCGAGTGGTGTTGATGGATGGTGTAGCTAACCAGGCTCGGCGTACGTTCGCACTCGCACACATTTGACAAAATGTGGAGATAAACAAAACACGTTTACACGCTACAAGTTCGCGGTATAAGTGTATCAGTGCAAAGTGCGAAGGAATTCCATTGCAAGCTTCCATTCATGGAGCAGGTCACTCTCGGAACTCTGCTCACAACTACTGTTGCGTCGTCGATAAGAAACAGACAACGTCACTTATGGACACTCTATTAGATGGGCAATGACGGAGCATTTGCTCAGATGAGAGTGAAGTGTCCAGCGAGACTGTAGTGAGAATGAAGATCGCACAGGGCGTTGCTTGTGCTTGGGTGGTGCTATGCTGCTGTTTTGCGCAGTTGGAAGCATACCGAATCTTGTGCATTTATCCAAGCTCGGGTCGATCGCATGTGATCGTCGGGCAGGCGTTGCTAAAAGGATTGGCAGAGCGTGGGCATGATGTAAGTACGATCATCTAAAAGAAGTTAATTGGCTAATTCGGTGCTGTTCTTGTAGGTTACAATGGTGAGCCCGTACAAACTGTCCAAACCGGTACCCAACTACCGAGAAATCGTTGTGCAGAAGGTTGACCTCGGGCAGATGACGAAGGACTTTCTGCAGAAGAACCAAGGCAACTCGTTTGGTGGTTTTGTGCACCTTTTCCAGAGTCAGTTCGAAACAGCCGACATGGCACTGGAAGACTCGAAGTTTAAGGCACTCAAGAATGAGCACTTCGATCTGGTGATTGTTGGCTTTTTTGTGGCAGACTTTGTACTGGGTCTCGGACCTCATTTTAACGCACCGACTGTGGTGTTGTATCCGGCCGGGATGACAAAGTTTACAGCTGACTTCGTGGGCAATCCGAGAGCTATTGCAACGGTGCCGCACATGATGGTCGCTGGAAAAGGTGCGATGGATTTTCTTGGTCGTGTCAAGAATTTTCTCTTTTCCTGTGTCGAAAATGTAATGGGTGAAGTTTCCGAATACGTCCAGACTTCGTACTACAATCGGCACTTCCCGGCGGATCGTTACCCACCGCTCAAGGATGTCCGTCGCAATGTTTCGCTCGTGCTGCTCAACACCCACTTCTCGCAGGCAACACCACGTCCGTACCTGCCAAATATGGTCGAGGTCGGCGGGCTACAGATCAAAGCGAAACCAGACCCACTGCCTGAGGACATTCGCGACTGGCTCGATGGAGCAGAGCACGGTGTCGTTTACTTTTGTCTCGGGTCAAATCTTAAATCCGCCGATCTTCCCCAGGCGAAGCTTGATGCGATTCTGAAGACCTTTGCTCAGCTGAAACAACGTGTGCTGTGGAAGTGGGAGAGCGACAGCATTCCGAATGCGCCTCCAAATGTACTTTCGAAAGCGTGGTTGCCCCAGGACGATGTGCTTGCACATCCGAACGTAAAGCTGTTCATCTCGCACGGCGGTCTGGGTGGTATGGCTGAGGCCAAGTACCATGGAGTGCCGGTGCTGGGCATTCCCATCTTTGCTGAACAGTTCCAGAACATTCAATCCATGGTGGACGAAGGCATTGCGATGAAGTTAGACTACCAGGACCTAGATGAGCGATCGTTTTCGCGTGCCGTCAACATTATGGTGCGCGAGCATCGATTCGCCGAACAAGCAAAATCAATTTCGACCCTGTTTCGGGACCGTCCGCAGAGTGCTATGGAGCTTGCTTGCTATTGGGTGGAGTATGTCGCACGCCACCGTGGAGCACCGCAGCTACACTACCCGGGTGCGGATATGAACTTTTTCCAGCGCGAATCTCTGGATGTTATTGCTTTCCTGATTGTCGTCCTTTATGTTATTATGAAAGTGTTTAAATTTATAGTAATGTTCGCTGTTCGAAAGATGTGTAAATCGTCTCGCAAGACAAAGGTACAATAAATGCCTTTGATTGAATTTGCCACGCGCAAGATAACAACCGGGTTCCAGAGTGTTCCTGGTACGTAAGATAGCGTTTAATTCGTTTGTTCGAGTCGCTTCATCACTAATTCAATCAACATTTATGACACTTGACAGATGAGATTGGGCTGTGCAGCGCGCGCACGATTGCCTAAAAGTATAACAAAACAAAAACCCAACAACACAGTTCCCACCGATACGTACCTCTTGCAGTGCCTTTTTATCGATCGTCTTTGTACTCTGGAGCGTGCGGATAACGTTCTTTGCACCATCCACGACGGCCGCCTCAATTCGAAGCCGATGGCGCAGCTCCTCGATGCGATCGTCCAGTGACGTTTCCAGTTCCTGCGGTTGCTTGGTCGCTGTCGTCGATTCGCCACCGTTCTCTTCCGAAACCTTACTGCTGAGCTTGTTTTGACGCACTTTCAGGATCTTTAGCCGGAGGTATTCGATTTTGGCTTTCGAGTCTGCCAGCATCTGATGTGCTTCGGCCAGCAGCTTCTTATCGCGACCGTGGTGCCCGCTAGAGATCGATTGGATCATGTTTTCGGCACCGTTCTTCACCTTCGTCTCGATGCTGAGCTGTTTCTCGAGCGATATGAGTAGCTTGTCGTTGGCGGTAAGTTCTGGGCCACTCGGGATAACGGTGGACAGAATGGGATCTGGAAGAAAAAAGAAAAACTACAATTAGTAAAGGAAAGAATAGTACTACATAACTTGGTGTCGTGACCAGGATCATACATATTTTTACACTTTCCTCCATACTTGTAATGATTGTTGTTGGTTTGTGGTGGAAAGGTTACACATGCTACATTCACCTAATGTCCATTTGTTCAGTAGATATGTTTTCGATCGAGCGCAACTATGTCGATGATGACCCTTCGTGATGTGAAAAGAGAAGCACACATCACATAGTGCGAGGTCTCCCCCGATTAGAGCATACCACCACGAATGGAATGAAATGTGATAATATTTTTATAAAGTTAATGCATAATCAATAATCACAGCATTAAGCGAATAGACAAGCACTATCATCGACGCGTTGTGTAAGTGATCTCGTAAGTGGGACCCCCGCCCCGGCACTTAGTTCTTGGCTATGTCGAACAGCGTGTGCGGGAAAACTTCGAAAAAGGCAGGAAGGAAATGAAACACGGGGTGGCCCACGTACACTCCGAGTAATGGAGGAAAATGTTGGAATTATTTATAATTGGATTATTGTTTCGACTCTACCTTTGCCGACCCCGCTCTACCCCCTCTTTACCGCCAGTTTTTCTTCATTTTCCACCCACTTCGGTGCACATTTTGTGGGGGTGGATTTTTCTTTACCCATACGCCTAATGTTACCCAGGTCACTTTTCTCTCTCCCTCGCTCTCTCTCTCTTTCCCGCTCAATGCAGTGGAAGTTCAATTGAGGACAATCGTTGTGTATGTATATGTCTGTTACGTATGCAACAGAAGGAAGGGAACAAATGCGCAATACACAAACCGGCAAACATTTTCTTTTGTTTGCTTTTAAACCCATTTTCTGACAATTCTTGTGTGATGTTTTTTTTGTTTGGTTTGCTTCTTCTCATTCCTATTGCTCTTTACCGTCCGTCCAACATTGTCTGGTGTGGTTCATTTGGTGCGAGCAATGCCAACCTGCCACTGCGCTGCTCTGTCTATTGGCTCGACCATTATGCATACATGTAACCATTTCACTCGGCTGCATTTTCGCTCGGTTCAATTTCCCTTTCGTTCACATTCGTTCGCTTGATTACACACCCTTCACACCAGGCAGGGTTTGAATCGATAACTCTTTATGCGATTTTTTTTTTCGGCAAGCCACCAACTGCACCCGCTGGAACGGTGCATCCCTATCGATGTGGAAGGGGCGTGAACTGGAAGACACTGATAAACGAGCACTATAATCGACAACCAAAGCGTATCGCTCGGCCCGGCCCGGGACCCCGGAACCTGATATTGCACATAATAACTCAATCGTGGCCACTTGAAGTAGCAGCTGCTTTAACGCTGCCGTCATAGAGAGAGAAAAAAGTGGAATGCACATACAGTGGCAAGGCGGGAAAACTCATTGATTGTTGCCGTGGCGATTGAAACGGTTTGGGGGGCCTAGCAGTAGTGGGCAAGATATATATACGGTATCACTCCGAAGCAATTTTCTCACCCGATGAAAACGGCCGACACAGACGCACGGTACGGAATTCGAAACTGTATTTTAGGGAATTTCCTCGCCCTGATAATTACGCACCCTTAGCACAGTATTCAATTTTCGGTGTTTGATTGCCACAATAAGATTACTATGAAATCGAGTGCACACCCCGACAGCGGAGGATACAGTTTTCCACCTTCGAATAATCAAACTTTACACAATCCCGAACGGAGATGCACTGTGAACCGCTTTCTTCCAATACTATATCTACGTACGGACGTACGGGCGAGAGCAACGTTTTGACTCTTCTATTTCTGTTCTTGGGACACACGAATGCACTCGATCGCCGGATCGACCGGGAGCACACAGAGAAATTCCGTCGCCATGAAGTCAAACGTGACGGATGATGCTGATCAAGAGTTTGCCATAAATCAGTTGCTTTTTTATTTTTTACTGGGGGTAGATTTTCATCTCAAAATTTGTGTTGCTCGTGATCGTTTCGTTATTTCAAGATCAACACCAACCTCCTGTGGTTGATTGCATTGGCGCTGATCGTTGGTAGAGGAAACCACACCGCAGCTATCACCGGAATGTTCACGAACAACTGGTCCTAATGGTGCGCTTCCGTGAAGCGGCTGCTTGGTTTAAGATGTCCGCGAGCAAAAGGCGGGTTTTGCGCAGATTCCCCAAAAATTCTGGAGATCCGCTTGAAACTGCTCTCCGGTTGGCAGAATGAGAGTGAAACATTCACGAGAGACCGAAGCAACACATCCATTTGGTCGAGCAACACATACAGCAAGATCCACAGAGACATAAAATCGGGTTGGAATGTCTACATCTTACATTCAGGCGTTTCGTTTGCTGGCCTCACAGAGTGATTAACCGTTTTTTACTTTATTGACGACATCTCCTCTCAGTCGCATTCGTACTCTGTTCAGCTTCAGGTTTCCAATTTGTTGATTTAGTCTTGTTTCAATAATAAATATAAATAGCTAAGTACTCCTTCGCTCTCTCTCTCTCTCTCTCTCTCTCTCTCTCTCTCTCTCTCTCTCTCTCTCTCTCTCTCTCTCCATTCGCACCTTCCCACGATCTTCTACTATATCAAGAGTGTTTACAGTGCGTGCAGTCATCTTGCCTTTAAAAAAAATCACAACAAACATTGTTGGTTTCTTCTTCGTATTACACACATGGCGCTTGTCACCCAGTTTTGGGCGATGTGCATCGTTTTGTCGACATGTTCGGCGGATTTAAAACCGTTGCGGTGAAATGTCGCTGCGAAGGTGTTTCATTACAAAGAACGGTACGAAACATGAGTCGGCATTGAAATCGTAGATGAGATTATTGTTCCATCCCGCCATATCTCCATACGGTGCCGACATTGACGATACTGTAAGTACACAACCAGTCTCACACGGTGTACCATTTCATTTGAATCCAATATGTTTTACTTATTTAGCTTGAGTTCTCGGGAAAGGTGTCATTACTGACGTTCATTGCTTGATGCCCGTGTGTAAATCAAGCTGTACTGAAACATATTTTCGCTCTGAAACATTTTTTTCGCACTTATTGCATACATTTCGGCGCAAATAAATTGTCGCCATCCCATTAATCCCCTAGATTCTAAAAAGGGCAAATACTTCAAAACACTGCACACCGCCTGGCATACATACCGTGCCCCCCATTATTGCTGACACTGTTGCCCTGTGTGAGGATGATTTGGCTTTCCAGTTCGTGCAGCTCGGACTTCAGTTCGGCCAGCTTGTTGTTGCTTTTCTTCACAATCGAGGCCACGTCCGAGAGCGACCGGCGATCGGTGGCGACCTCCCGCAGCTTCTCGGCGCCCTCCTTAATCTTGAGCTCCTTGCGAATCTCGCGCCGGATCGCCTCCTTGATCTCCTCGAGCCGGTCGGGCAGCAGATGCTCGGACACATTGTCCGGCAGGCCGTACTTGTGGCTCAGCTCGTACAGTACGGGATGTTTGATGTAATCGCCCTGTGGATGCAGATTGGAAGAAAAAACAGATGGTGGTTAGATACATTGTTTCACGCACGCAAAAACAAAACAACAACAGTAAGACACTTAAAAGTTAGGTCTCTATCTCAAGCGGTAGAGCATCTACGCACAAAAACGATTCGAAACGAGCTATTGAACACAACTGCGAGCACTTGACTCGGCTAAACTACTGCTGACTACGCACACGAGTGGTGTACCGTTGCTGCTTCTCGTCGAAAGCGTGTCTACTCAATGAAAACCTCTTATCGGTTTGTCCCCATCTCGGAGATCACGAGCGGAAAATCGAGCTCGACCGTGAGGCACCCAAGCTTTGTGGCCCCGAACTTGAACTTGATTCTACTCAAGTCGAGGAGTGACTGCCAAGTGTTGCGAGGCTACTACCACGATTTGAACGCTTGTGTTCAGTGAGAAGCCGGAGACGGAGAATAAATAATAATTTGTCATCCGCGGACACCAATTCTTAAGATAAATGGACAAACTTTTCGTAAGAAAATGGTATGCTTGTTGCTGGGTTTTTCGCCGGGCATGAAAAAAAAGACCATGAAAGTGACATCACTATTTCGCGGGAATATAAATCACACCGATGGTCGGTACTGTTGGGATGCTCTTCTCTGTTAATGTCCCCGATGGCGGCTGGTGGCAGGAGACCACTAAATTTTCGTTTAAGTGTACCACTGACATGTATTCAACTGGAGTGTTGTAGTACCGGACGAGCGTGCACACGTGTTGGCAAAAGTTATCTGCAACACATTTACGTACAAAAGCACACCGAGCAACGGCAACGAGAACCGATTGGGATGAAGTTCTCAAAACCAAATTATTTATTCCGCAACCGTTGGGTGGGAAACGTTCACTACATGTAAACCCGAACCTTACCTAACCGACCCGATTGCTAGAGCGATGGGAAGAAGGTGGAGCGGTATTTTGGAAAACAAATTGTTTGCATAAATGTGCCACATTTCCATATTCATGCCGTGTGCTGCTGCTGTCGGCCATCACCTGCCACGATCGTCGCCGTACTGAACCGAACACGCATAAACTTCGGGAATGAATGTTCCGGATGGAAAGTGATATTTATGTACCGACGCAATGGTACTCTAGCGGCGATGGAGCATGGTTGTAAAAATGGAAAAATATGTTTCCAATATCAATTTCAACTACAAGCGAGTAAAGATTTTGTAATAAGTTACAGGGAATGAGTCAGTCACTGATGGCGTTGTACTTCAGCAAAGATGAATTTCAGATTCAGTGTGCATAATAATGTTCTAAATTCATCAAAAAATATGTTGATGGTAATCGAATGTTGGCGCGCGATTGGCATTTCCATGCCCCAACAATCGTTTTTTTCGGTAGGATCACAACTAAACTCGCTTTAAGTGTCATTAAAAAGGAGAAAAAAGCGAAATTCGCCTAGCGGAAATGATTGTACTTGCTTACTGTCATCGCTGCTACATCCTCTACATTGGAGGCTCTTGTTGTGTTTGGGGTACGATCACGTTACTACAATAAATGCTTCCAAATTAGCAGATTAAACCACCGGGGTCTGTGCTAGCGATACCTTCTCGGTTGCGGGTTATCTGTACCGAGACCCATTGGATTCGACCAAATGAAGAAGAAACGTTTGACGCGAAGATAAAGACCATTATTTCCGACCCGATGCGGGGTGCGGCCGTTTCGTTTGTATCATTGAATTAAGAATCAACCGTGAGAGAAGAGTGAGCGTTTAATGCAAGCGATGTGGGGCAAGGAAATGGAACGGATTTTGGTCCGAAAATTTCCCCCCACGAGACCTACGCGTCATCTCTTACTAGCGCGAATTAGCTACACCGGAAAGCGGTTTGTTGATGGAAAAGGGTAACCGCGAGCATTAATCTATCTCACTCGTTCGCTTGCTCTGGGGGGCTGAAATCTGGCCTGTGTGTGAGTCTGGGCTACTGTTCCGTTACCTTTTCGACGACGGCCGCACTGACGCAGGTGCTGAACACGCGGCTCCGTCGTCGTTTCCGATAGCGGTTGTTGTGTTCCGTTATGTACAGTGCCATGGTGGCCTGGTGGCGGAGGTTTTCGTTGGTGCCCTTCTTCCTAGGGGCACTTCACAACAACACACGCGCTAAGACCTACTGCTCCGGGAGTAGTGTGCAGTTACTTTTGCTGCTTGATTTGCTGTTTTGCTACTTGTGTTCCCGCTCGAACGCTCACTCGCGGTGTTTTTAGTTCTCGCCGTGCAGCGATGACTTTGTCCACGGTGTGTCAATGTTTTTTTTTTTTTGAGCAAACTGTACTGTACAAACTCCGGCACACATCGGCGTACGTGCGCGTTTCTCGGTCGTTTTGCGCTGTAAGTCACACTTCTTACATGTACACGATTCGTCGACGTAACTGCGTACAGTCCACCGAAAAAAAGAGCGGACCGAACAAAAAGCTCTATCCGGCCGGAAGAGGACCGAGGTAACACGGTAACGGTGTGGTTTAGTTTGCTGTCCGATGAGAAATGGGAAAACACCGTCGTGTACCCGTCGAATGGCGGGGAAAATTTGCTATTTATATCGAAATTAAATCACTTGCGCTGGATCACTAACGCTGCGCGTCAAACCCGGAACCCGGATGCAACTGGTGCACACACACAAACACATCTCGTGGAGAGGGCCTGCTGCGCTGGGTTGGCTACAAATATCACTCCGCGTGACTTCACTACACGCACCGGGCCCCAAGCTGACCTATACGCGATGGGAGAGCAGGGTTCAGAAATTATGGTTTCACTTTTAGAGTAAAGTCCGGGAGCAGTCATGCAGCAGTGACCACCGGTCCGTCCGACTGCAACCAGTGCGGCGAGATACAAATACCGGAAATGCACCAAACAAACCGATTACATTATGTCTCATTAGAAGACATCGCCGGGCCTTCCCGTGTGATCTCATGGACGGGCGGCAGTTGCTGTGCGTGTGATGGCACACCCTTAATTTCTATTAATTGATCCTCGCAAAAAAAAAACACACGCATCACGAGCCGGTTAGTGACATTTCCGATCCGGATTTTGCCACCAGCAGAGTTTGCTGACACATGCAATTGTGTAATGCTCATTACGCAGTGGGAAAGGAAAGTAAAGAGGACAGAAAAAGACGTGCTAAAACATGAAACATGCACCGGGGGGCACAGAGCGGTCTTTCCTGAGCGATCGCGCTGCAACAAGTGCATGAGAGCACGATCGAGAAATTTAACTCCAAGCATGAGAGGCATGGGCTATACCGTGAGTTACCGGGAGTTCGTATAAAGTGCGTGTCATAGTTTACTTTCTTGTTATCTGTGATATTGGAACT
>KZ062613.1:17380-31983 GCA_002091835.1 Anopheles maculatus
TCAGTAAATGTGCATCATCGGAGGGCTTGGGGTGCACACGCAATACAGGCAACAAAAAAACGCGAGAGAAAAGGATCAAAATCATTCAACCTTTTTTTCGTCCGAAAATGATGAACGCGGAATGGCTCGGGGGAGGAGACCGCTCTACTGCCACAACAGATTCATCATTTGTTTCCCCATTATTACCGAAAATGGCCAAACTTCCTGCCAGGTTCAGCATAACTCATCACAATCAGTCATTTGCACACGTTCGTGTTTTTTTCGTTTCTGTGTGTTGTGTTCATACCCATTATACTTGTCGCCGGCCCTTTCCAACGTTAGCGCAGGGTTTTTTGTTGCTGTTGTTGCTCTGTTTGGTTTGCTTATTTTGTTTGTATATTTTGTTTCTCTCCGCTTTCGGACTGACCTCCTACGCATTTTTATTAACTTCTCTTTCGGTGGCCTTCCGTTTTCTTTGTGTTCTTCAACGCGCCGTGGAATCCTTCGTTCAAAAGGGATTAATCGATATCATGATGGGAAGCTGTGGATGGGCAGGAAAGCTGGGCGGAAGGATAACCGCGCCATCACGGGACAGCAAAAACAACAAAGAACTGCCTTCCATCATAATCATATCTCTTTTCACCTTCACCGGGGGCGCTGTGTGCGCGTGTGGGTTGGTTCGTTGCCTAGGCGGGGATAAAAACGCAACGAAACAGCAAAAGATTATCTCCCCAGTTGCCGGGCCTTTTGGAGCGCGCACGAGAAGAACAATGCCGCCAAAGGGGAGCCACATGATGGTGCTGATGGTGATGATGGGATGATGCATACCTTCCGTCCATATTTCTCTTTCTGATTTCTTTTTTACCTCCCCCCCCCCGTTGGCGTGCACACGCTCGCTGCCCCAAGCCAGTAGTTCATTTCCTGTTAACGCGACAGAATAAAGAAGATGATTTTGTTGGTTCGTGGTTTGAATGAAAACGGCACAGGAACAACAGCAACAAAAACACCCTAGAATCGCATGTTATTGCACAGCCAAAACCAAAAAAAAAAAGGACGATGGCAACGGCAACGCATCTTCATCATGAATTACGGATTCCTAAAACCCGTGGCCGGAATTCCGTGGGTAGGCGTGTAAGCATTACGCGATCCCATCGCTTTCTCGTCTACCAATGAACACACAAAAGTGCAAAGGGCAGACATCATCATCGTCGTCGGCCTCACTCTCGCCTTATATCTCGCTCTCTGCCTCTCTCTAAATCTCATCGTTTTAGCCATTCATCAACACCAAAGCTTCCATCGCTTCCACCGAAATAAAGGCCAGGATTTTTTCGTCGTTGTCGTTGTTGTTGATGTGCGAAGGGCGTCGTCGTACGCTCATCAACTTCAATCATTTGTCGTTCACTTTGTGTGTTGCGTGAGCGCCTTTGTTCTTTTCCTTTCCGTGCGTATATTTCCTTCAATTTCGGGTCGAGGTTGTTTTTTCTTTGCTATTGGGAATGATGATGAGCCAGGATTTACGCTTGAAAAATCGGAACTTACTTCCACCATCGCCAGCACACACACGCACGCACATAATTTGTGGGGCCACACCGAGAATGAGGCCACAGCGCCAAAAAAAAACAGGACCGAAAAATCGCATCACACGAAATGGACGAGAAAAACGGCTTGTTGGCGCGAGGCTTCTTTCTCCTGAATCTCATCATTCATCATAACTCCAACAGCGCTCTACCGGTCGGTTCCTCCCTGCATCGTGCGTATATCAAAAGCTGCTTCAGTTTGCTGTTTATGTACACGCACACAAGAGCAGTCCCACAAAAAAAAACAGAAACCGAAGCAGCATTCATGCCGATACTTGCCATCGTTTCGGATGTGCACCCAAACCCCGGAAGTCATAAAGCCTAATTCAATCAAAGGAAATCCTTCCGGGAAAAAAATGCTTCCCCAATAAACAACAACTCCTCAGCTCGGTTTGCCCCACTTCTGGATGCCATCATGAGCTCGGCACCGGTTTCGATTAGAATCGATACCGATCTCTCTCGTTCTCTCTCTCCTACAAGGCATAGACCATGATGACTTACGGCTACGGAGCATATTCGTTTACTCACCCACCGTGCCATAGTGTTAAATATAGTCAAGAGGTTCGATCCTTATCTCGTTCCCTTTCAACTAGTCGTCAAGAGGGGATAAGTCTTCATCTCAGCGCCGACGAAGACAGCTCCTCCTGTCGGTGGTTTTCCTTTTCATTCGTAGCCAAATCTTCCGCACAATGGCTCAGCGGAAAATGATGCTGATTAAGAGAATGATGAGAAAGAAGCGCTTTTTTCGCTCGTCCAAAAACTCTGTGTGTGTGTGTGTGTTAGGTTTCGTTTAAGAGCTTCTGTTAAGACGTGACGTGATGAAGCTAAAACTGGCGTAAATAGATGAAAAGGCTTACCCTAAGGCAAATGACTGGAATTGAGGGATAGTTAGGATTTGAGGGTAGTTGGTTTTTCGTGTTTTTTTCTGTGACAATCAAGCTAATAAACGGCGCTTCATTTATTGAGTCGATTCACTTCATTATTCACTATTAATTATCGTTGATCTACAGCTGTCAAATGTCAGTGTTTAATACTTAGATTTCCAGCATCAGATTTCAAGGGTTATTAATCAGTTATTTACTTTCAGTTAAAACCCTCTTTTGCTATATTCAAATCAGTAAAGTTCAGTACCATACCCGCTCCCAATAAAATCCGGAGTTGAGACATGGCATGAAAATCTTGTCTCTTGTCATCACCATCGATCGATTGCGCGGGAAAAAATGGGCGCACAGAGTGCGGGCCACAAAATAGACAAAACGTCACGAAAATCAAATCATACCCTCAGATCTGATGCTGATGATGATTCCTTCGTAGTTGACGTTTGATACTAACGAAAATAAAATCTAACAAAATACAAAACCCCACAGAGGAGGTACACAAGGATCAAGGAAGAAGAAGAATTGATGATTCCCCGGCCCGACGTTCGTCATCCAATGGCGTTTTGTGTGGGCAAAAGGTTCAAAGTAAACCTGGAGCGGCTGGAGCTGTGGGGGAAGTTGATGCTGTTCGTTTTTTATTATTTTTCAATAAAGTCTTCCTTTCGTTTCCATTTCCGTTGTTCCTCTTCAATACGCACCCCCCCCCACGCTGAACGTTTCAACAACAACAAACCTCCAACTCACGCCGTTATACCTAGAAAATACCTTATGGCGTTGTGTTATGCATTCCGTTTGAACTTTCGGGTTTCAAATTCCCTGCTCAGCAAGACCAGCTCCCATCGTTTCTTTCTTCGTCTATCATTCCTTTGGTCGGAAGGCTGTGTCAAATAAGGAGGGAGGGCTGCCGAAAAATTGAACAGCAAACCGAATCGATTTTATGGGACACTATAAAGCTGTTGGCTGTTGTTACAATCTACTTTTTTCTTCGTCCTTTTTAGTTCCTTTTTTTGTTATCCTTCTTTGCGTTTATCGAACGGGGATGGGGAACGAGAGAGGAGGGCTAAGAAAAAGATGATTTGGGATAAGATTTTTCCACATTTTGCAACAAATCCTCCCCATCTGACCGACCAATCACCCCGTGCTACCACTCGCCATCCGGTTGTGGTGTGAAGTTAGCTTCAATTCTCCGAACACAACCACAAGTAGCGACTGGAACTAAAATAAAAAAAAAATGACCGGTCCATTCTCTCTTGGAGAGAGAGAGAGAGAGAGAGTGTGTGTGTGTGTGTGTGTGTGGAGGGGAAGGAGCATCCGAAAATGAAAAAGAAAGGAAAAAAAAGTCCATTCACTTGTCAACCGTTACGAGGAGCTTAACCCAAAATTCCTAAATCCGGCCAAATTCGAGACACTCTTCTGGTGTGTTGGCACTGTCACTGCCTCAACTCCTTGGGTTGTGAGGTCCGGTCACCCTAACTGACTTTTAGCTGAAGTGCTAAAGGGAAAAACTCCATTTCCTCGATTCATTTCATACCCATCCCATACCCGGTGCATCCGAAATTGCTTATCCAAAGTCCGGGCCTGTCTGACGAGAGACTGGCGAAGGAGATGGAGAAGGCGAAGGATAAAAATTTATCATTTTCCCATTGACACTCGGGGGGGTAGAGGGAGTTTGGGTTGTAATGCAGAACGGGAAGAGGACCATCCTTTTTGAAAGCCAGGTTTGACGATTTTCTTTTTGCGCCTTTTTACATATCTTATTTGAGGTGAGATATTCTTATTTAGCTGCTTTTTTCTGACCCGTTTAAACCATTTTTTCATCTTTAAATTTGACTTCCTTTTTTTTGCTTGATTTGGAAATAAGTCCTTTTTATGTACCAAAGTGTTAGATCCGGATCCCACCTACATATACACATACTAAAAAATAAAAATAAAAACGACTGATGCAGCTGTTTTGTACGGCTTACCTGGCGTCTCCATTCTAGTGTACTGTGCTGGACCAGGGGTAAAAAAACTGATTTAAAGGAAAAAAAAGAAGGATCGGAAGCGGAAGAAGTTGACTTAAGTTGCAAAATGTTATATACCTCTTTTACGGTCAGTTGGTTGTTTGCAGATGCCCCCCATCTCGATCGGATACTACCAAACCAGCACGAACGACGAGAAGAAAACATTACAATAGTGACGTTTAATATTGTTGATTCAAACCGTCGGACGAAATTTGGCAAGCTGAACGTAGAGCTATTTGGATAGGGCCCGTGCGAGGTGTGGCACGATTAGGAACGAACAGGGAAGCAAAAAGAGAAGATAAATGTGTACGAGGAGAGCACAATGGTTTACTGAAACGAAACGAGAGACTTATCGGGTTGCTAAGATCTTGGGAAAAATGAAAAGGAAACGGATCAAAATGATCCTCTTTAGGGGTGGCGTAAACTTAGGTATTCGTCCTTTTTCTTTTTTTTGGTTTTGTTCCCTTCACACAACTCATATCCATTGGTTTTGGACGGCAGGTTCGGTAAGGATGGTAATAATTTATTCAAAAGATTAGTTGATCCTTCCCTGTGCCAGTCACGCCAGTCAATGCTGCTAACTAAAGGTTTTGGGCAGATTTTAACCATTTTTCGAATAAAAAATAATGTGTTTAAATAACATTTTTAAGAAGAAAAAAGTAGATTATTAAACCCTTCCACAATAAAGAGAGCTTTGTGTTTCATAAAAATTTTCTCTCTCGCTTTCCTTTTGTTTCAGACCGAAATTGCCAAACGACTGAACGCACTCATCGGACAGCTGCTACCATTCTTGGCGACGGAACATCAGCAACAGATCGCATCAGCGGTGGAGCGTGCGAAACAGGTCACGATGCCGGAACTGAACGCCATCATCAATGTAAGTAGTCAACAAGAGATGTTTGGTTTGTGATAGATGGATATGGTTAACAAAACAACCACCAACAACTGACAAAAAGCTCTCCAAATGTTTCTCGACGCAAAACATCAGTAAATCAGTATTCAACAATAATAATCATAATACGTAGAGATATCATCCCAATGGGGGGGTGTACACGGAGCTGCAAAAGCTTCTGTTTGTTTTGTTTACATTTTCTCTCGTTTTTTTTTCAATGATGATACATTCCAATGATTTATTGCCCCTCTTAGCGATTCATTCACAGTTTTGGTTTTTTGTTTTACCTTACGAAGCAGTTTATGTGTTTGTTTTCATCTATAGATATGACTTATTTGCGTGGTTTTACATATGTTTGTTTCTTTTTTATCGTCCGTTTTCAATCTCGATTGCCTTCTTTAGGTTAGTAATTTTAATTTAGTTTGTTTTATTCTCATTCTTCTATTTTCTACATTCAATTTGAACAATTGTGGCTCTTGTTTTTGTTTTTGCCAAAGTACAGAAATGCATTGGAAAAAGTTTTCTTTTTCTTAAATATTAGCTTTGCTCTCATTTGGCTATTTACTATTTACTTTCGTTAAAAGCTCCAGCCTCCTGAATTTGATTCGCCAAAGACAAGTAGCAGTTTCGAAGCCTAGTAGACGCGTGAATTCATTAGATTTGCGTTATGCTTTTTCTTGTATTTTGGTTTTTGTATTGATTCGTTACTTGGTTGAATTAGTTTTGGTTTTTCTTTTCCTCTTAAACTGAGTTCCTTTCGAAAACCGAAGCAACAATTGTGTTAGGGCAACAAGGTTTAGTTTAAATAAAGGTTTAATAAATTCTTAACGTTCATAAACTCCCTCCCGTGTGCCTTACGATCATTTTTACCCATTTTCACTACAAACAACGTAATTTTGATCTCCTCTTTTTTTCTCTCTCTCTCTCTCTCTCTCTCTTCTTCTGTCTCGTTTAATCCTTTTAATCGCACGCCGCAAATGTGCTCTCAATTGCTGCTGCAAACCAAAATATAAAATTATATATATGCAAACCACACAAACACACGTTCCTCGTGTCTGTAAACGTTTACAAACAAATGGTTCAACAAAATGACTATTTGCGCACTCTAAAAACGACCTATACTGAACAACTGAATTCTTCCCGACCCGATCGTTCCTCGGACTGCCAATCTGCAGCAACACCAGCAACAGGGAATTCAGCAACTTTTAGTAAGTTTCGTGTTAAAACTATTAACGCACATAACAACAACAACAACAACACCCACCTCCCTATCACCTTGCCCCCCCAAAATACACCTCCATTCACCGCCCCGCCACCCCCTTTTGTATCTGTCTGTTCACCCTGCATTTTTTTTTGTCGGATTGGAATGCACCACCATGCCATATTCTAGAGCGAACGAACATCATTGCTTAGCTCCTGTTACCAAACCAATTGAGACAGTGCGCGCGAGAGAGCTATAACGTTTAAGATTAAGTTTCTAATAAATGTTTCGTTTTTATATGGTAAAGTCTTTTTTGTTATAAAAAAAAGTTATTCTCAACTCACTCAATGTGCTTTTTTTCTATTACTGTAATTTATTATTAATTCAAGTGTCAATATGAAAAGATTCTCTCATCCAAGAAACTTTCTTTCGTGTGATGATAAAAAATTACATAGTACAATTACTATTTTAATCACTTTTGTTGCTTGCAATTGTTTGAATTGTCATGTGTTTAATATGCTTCATTATGTCATGTTTCATTGTGTTATTATTAGTTACGTTCGTTTTCCATTTGTTGCCGTTAAACCAAGTAACATTACATTATTAGTTTAAGTTTTCTTTAATTTTTGCATTAGTTTTATGAAAAGTTTTTTTTTAATTGCGTAATGATTTGCAAAGCATGACATTAGAGTAGCTGATGTGATAATTTTCATACCATTACATACAAACACGTAAGGATCGTTAGATGATTGCATCGTAGCCACATCAAAACGTGCTAGCTTTTCTGACCAACGTTGACATTCGACACCCACTTGCCTGAGGATTGCTATTAAATCCACGCTCCAACTACTAATAAACTGGCTAACGATCGTGATTGTGAGTGTAACAGAAGCACAAAAAACACACGACACTAAACACGCTCAACACGTACGATTAACCAATTACCACCCCGAACCCCATTCCATTGGAAAACCCGAGCACTTTTTCACCCATGCACCACTGGTTGGGCTATAATTTAGATCGAAATCGAAATTTCGGTCACTTTTGTGTTGTAAAACCTGCACGGACAAGAACGGTTTCGGTTTTGTATCGAAAACCACAATCATTGGGGAAAAACAATTGATCGTGTCTCGCAACCCCTAAAAACGAAACAAAAAAAAAAACACTTTTAAGTGAGTTTCCACGCCTTTAGAATGGCAAGTTGGGTCATTTCAAAAAGGCAAAAACTCGGAAATCGTTCGGAAAGGTCCCCTCGGAGGAATGGCTTATTACGAGATTGTTGTTGTCATTGTAAAGGAACTGCTTTACTTCAAACCTCTGCCCTAAAACGCAGAATTAGCGATTATCGGTTTGGCTCGCTGCGTCCTTTCGCATTCGCATTACCCCCAAGAAATGGGGTTTAATTAATTAACTTTGAACTTTTCGCTCGTCGACTTTTAACGACTGGGAACCGTAACGATTAAACTGTTATCGTGTCGCTGTTTTAATGGTTTTTTCAATGGCGTTGGGATCGTTCAATAAAGACTGCTCTTTTGACTTTTTTTCTTTGGTGGGTTTTTTTCACAACGCAAAGACATTGAAGGAATTATTGGATGATTAATTAGGAAAATGTCTACTCATCCACTCATTCTTTGCAGTGTCGTTTCCCCCCTATTGAGTTCATACAGATATGTAATACATAACCTCTTGCATTACTCTCACTTACCGTACCAAAGTCTACTCAATTGAGTTCCTTCCATGAGTCGAGAGAACGCCGTCGCACTTTCATTGAAATGAAATTTGTCGAGTTGATTAGTTCTTGCTTCTTCGTCGCTACCTAAACTTGCCACAAAATCACGTCCTAGTTTCCTTTCCGACCGAAAAAAAACCCCACCCCGAAAACCCCAAAAACGTTAACATTCCTGGCGAACCACCACTCGCTGCTACCGTACCGGGCTTTCGTTCGTCCTGACAACGGCACAAGTAGTGAAACGAGTGAAAGTGATTTATATCGATCAAAGACTAAACTGAGCAAGAAACTGTCCTCTCATTCGTCTGCGTTTCTGCCACCAAACCCCACCACCTTCCCTTTGTTCCCTTAGGCTTCTCTCCGGAAAAGGTCTCACTTCCATTCCATTCCGGTTACGGATGCCGTTCTCATTCCGTACGATGTGTTGTTGCCCTGCGGGCCCAGTCTTCCGGTTCCACTTACCCAAAATTTCCCGAACCGCATACTCTGTGTCTGTGTGTGTGTGTGTTTCGGTCCTGTGTTTTCGGTCGCTTGCCGGAAAAGCGCTTCCCGTACCCGAGTCCCAAACCCCGGCTGCACCGTACCGTGTCAGTCATTAAGCGATCTTCTTATCTCCCGAAAGATTCATTCCGTATTCAACATTTAATTAACAACATCATCACGTTCCATAAGTTTCTCTATTATCCTTGCAGCACCTGCCTCCTCCCTTCCTCGTGTGTCCTTCTGCCCTCAAGAGGGGTGGGGCCTGCACGTTTCATCGTCTTTCGCAACCGAGCGTCGGTAGATGGCATCAGAAGAACGTCTTTCTTCGGTTGCCTTTCATTTGATATAGATGAAACAATTTGTGTGTATGTGTGTGTGTGTGTGCGTGTGCGTGGGACCGTTGAATAGAGAAGAAGGACATTCGCTTCCCATCCTACATGCTTTCTCCCTGTGTTCGGGAAAACGATGCTTTATTCTGTCAGCACACAATTCCCAACGATTATGTTCCAAGCCAAAAGACCACTTCCCTTTTCACATCTTCCCAATGTTTGGTGGATGAAGGGAGCGGAGAGGGATGTGGGGGATGGAGGGAGGGGACGAGAGTGTCAAGGCTATTTCTATTTGTACGCTTCATTTATGGTCAAAATGCTCGGGCACCCACGCTGCTTCTGAACTGTGGACGCCTTGCGCTTCTTTCATCTGTCCAGTGTGTGCTGTTCGTCGGAGTCCTTTATTTCATTGAACCACCTCACCGTTCTCCTTGTGGGGAATGAGAGGAGGAGGAGGGAGCAAAAGGCAGGGACTATAATGTCCGAAATTGGTAACGGGAAAGCCGAACAGTGTCGTCATCATACGGCACCACCATAACCAACCCACGGTGCTCCAAAAACGCTCCAAGTGGTGTTATGTCCTGTTTGAAGAAATCACTTCCACCCCTCGGAACTACGGAATAAAGCTGTGAAAATCGGAAGGACGACACGAAAGGCTAAGGCTGATGCTGGTGGGGGTGGTGAATGGTGGATGACCGAATGATTATGTTTGCGTCCCGGGACGTGACAATAAAACGTTCGTCGCAACGTCCCCATCGAACGAGGACGAACGA
Organism: Anopheles maculatus; assembly: GCA_002091835.1. NCBI lineage: Eukaryota > Metazoa > Arthropoda > Insecta > Diptera > Culicidae > Anopheles > Anopheles maculatus. Next base: position 27,225 of record KZ062613.1, read on the forward strand.
CGAGGACGACGACCGTAGTGACACACACACACCCTACCAGCGAGAAAATGGAGCAATGAATTCTTCCGTATTTATTTCTCTATTTCTCGGTCCTGCTTTGCCCAGCCATCGTCTTGTCGCTTCCTTTGTCCCACGGTCTCAATTCGGTTTTATGACACTAATTTCATTCACGTAGCACGTGGGGTGTTTGGGTATCCGAGGGGTTAATATGCGCAAACGTTCCGTAACATGGAGACGTCGAAATGTGTTCGTGTGTGTGTGTATGTGCGTGAGCGAGGGTTTTGGTTTTCTTGGGCGTCAGTTTGTGTACGAGGCACCACGCTATCACAGTCACTGCCGAAACACGCACGATGAATAAATAGATTAATTGCATCCTGCGTCTACGAAAGCCATGAACCAATTTCTAGTCCTTTTCATGCTTGTTTGTGGTGGTGAGTGGTGTGTCTTTTTGGAGGGAAAGTAATTTTTCTAAGAAGTAGCTTAGGGTGAAACGAAAATTGACCACTGTACTCTGTAATTATAAGAGCCTGTTTAAGGGTGTATTGGCATGGATGATTTATAAACTTGCTAAGATTTATTATATAGAATGAAACTAACATTTAAATGTTCCGGGAGTGTTGGCTCTTAATTTAAAAATAGCATTATAAAAACACTTCAATATCTGATGATTTGTAACTGTTTATTCACAAATTCAGATGTTAAAGTGTCGCTTTCAGGCCGAAATATTTAGTAATGATAAAAAAAGAACAATAATTTGCTCAGATGCGCAAATTAAAATATAAGTTAAAACCAATATTATTATTCACATTTTTGTATAATAAATTTAGTCTTAATTTTCTGATCAAATTAGTTTAAAATGCGAATGCGTGTATATTTCACTCTTGGTTGAGCTACAAAAGAATGATATATCGTTTCACACCTAAAACTCCACGCCGGAAAGTTTCAGGAGCACTTTAAGGATTGTTTTATACTCGCTTCTTTGTCCAGTACTGTCTTATTTCAAACATCAGGCACCCCATAGTGGATGAGAATCTTGCTGTGTCCCCTAAGAATTCAAGAATCCTTTATGTCAAATAACTATCGATGAACGTTTTAAATAGAAAATTGAAATTAATAAAACACAAATGCTTTTCCTTACCATTTGCGTTCTAGAATTGTACAGAAAGTATCCTTATTAAATTTTTATACCGAGAATAAGTTTGAAAAATTGTTAAATTTACGAAATAAACCTGTGTGGACGTTGCAATAGGAGGGAAAAAAAATCTGAAGTCTTATTAGTGAAAACTTGTGTTCTTTACGAGTCCTAACAATATTAAATCCGCCAAAAAAAAAGAACGAAAAAAGGATAAAAAGATTAAAACAGCCTTTGTTCATTTACATTTGCATTTTACAAACGAACACTCCCGGAACAATTGAACTTGAGCGTAGTTTATAGTGGAGTTGTTAAGTCTTTGCTTCAAAATAGTTGTTTTTTAAGGATGATGTAGCGATTATAGCAATCTTCAAACTTTTGTAGATCATTTTAATAGACTTGGTGTGTCTTAAGCCTCAAAATAGTCCTCTGATCTGGCGTCTTTGCGACTTTTTCTTAGTGCTCAATTTCTTTCCGAATAGCTTTCTCTTATGAGATAACATTTATCAATCCATTGTGTGGTTTATACAATATGCGTTTCCATTAAAAAGCAGTCATAAATGAACATACAACAACTGTCTTTTAGGCCATTAACCGCAAATGATGTGAATATAATTCTAGTGGCGCCATCTATGTGTCAGAACAAAGACTTATCCACACGCCTGCTTTGATTGTTATTAAATAAAGATCAATAACAAAAATTGTGGTCGCTGTGGCGCAACCAACAAAAACAAAACACAATCGGCTTAAAATGTTCACGCTGTACCCCCTCCATACACACGCCACACGCACCAAACAATTCCGCCGGTACTTAATGTTGCTGTAAAACGCGTCGAACCAAGAAAAACTAATAGCAGCACCCGAGCAATATCATCATACCGGCGCCGGAAGCAATGGTGGTTAGGCAACCGGACACGATAACTTCACTTTGCCCCGTGTTTGTCCTCATCCACTCACACTCACTCAACCGACAAAAGGTCGCTTAACCCATCGGAGGTTTGGAGAGGGTTCAGTTCCGAGTCGGTGAATTCACCGGATCCAGAGGATGATTTGGGAATGGTTGGTTGGGTGTTGTAAAACATTTACTTTTCTCCACAGTAGCTGGTTTCAGCTGGTTCTCCGATCGAAACCCTGTTCGATATATGGTGGAAAGCTTCGGCTACGGGCGTGAATGGCGTTCTTCATAGAACAGGATTAATAACCTATCGATGTTAGTCGTTTGCTTGTGGTTTACCGCATCAAAAAGCAAACTCGTCTTATCTAAAACCCACGTTGGGTGATTATTACTCCCGGTGAACTTTTCTCCTTTTTATTCATTCAACAGCCGCCTGTGTGTATGTGTTTGATCACGTTCCTTGCCTCGGAAAAAACATTCCCCAACACCGTTGTGTGTGTTGCGGTGCGTGTTTGGTTCGAAAAGGTAAAACCCCGCTACCCAAACCACGAGTTTCTATATCGAAATCGCCGTCCTCGTCGTCGTCGTTCTCTAGACCCGGTTTACACCTGTCCACACAACCGTTGCTGGCGGTCGTCGTAAACTAAATTGCTAGCATAATTATAATCGTATAACCACATTTTAATATAATCATCCTATTTAATTTCACTCAAACTCCCGGCCAGTTTTCCAGAGCGGGTGTGTGTCTGTGTGTAGATCTGGTGTTCCCACCACCCGGAGGAGGGCTTCATGTTCGAGGCTTAAACAACATTGAAACACCACAACAAACCACCACCCCGGTAGCGGTATTAACGGGACGGTCACCACCACCACCACCCGTTCGTTCGCCGTTTCCGTTCACTCTATTTCCTTCCGATCTAATTCGAAGCACGCAACCCAACCCCACAGCGATGATGGTGTGCTGTGTCGGGTGTGTGTGTGTGTGTGTGTGTCTGCTACTGGTGGATACACTTTTCCACACGTTACCAGTTTATTGTTATACCACACATACACGTGGGGTTGAATGGGTGGAAAAGTTTGTTTCCCCCAGTCTCAGTCGATGCTAATGGGAGGGTGACGCTAGTTTGTTCCTGCCTGTTACTGGTGCAGAGGTACCTCTGCTTACCCGAAATGAACCGAAACCATAAACGCATGAAACGAACTACAATTAGAGAGAGAGAGAGAGAGAGAGGGAAAAGAGAGAGTGAAATGGAAAGGCAAGCAAGTGTGGACGGCAGAGAGCGAATATCCTTCAACAAGACTAAGGATCCTCACCACACCGGTTCGTTTTTCTGTTTGTCACCTTCCAGTTATTAGGGCTTCAGGTAAGGTGAGGAGGAGAAGGAGGGGAAGGGTGGACAAAATTATTGCAAACATTTCCTCCTCCTTTTCTCACCGCCTTCACAAGTTCCGCTTTTGAGGTTTTAATCCTTTGCGAGTTCCACCGACGCTTGGCCTTCGCTTGTAATAAAGCCCAAACAATGCAAGGACCAGCAAAGGACAGTACTTGTTTCGACTGAACCGTTTATGTGCACACACACACACACGCATTCATAAACATCGTCCCCCTCTCCGATATCCCCTTTCTCCCCGGTGTGCTGGATAGTTGATGTAAAATATGGTTGTTTATCGTTATCCCGATTCCGGGCGGCAAAACCAGAGCAGAGAAAATGGGGATCAAATTCCACCAGGCTTCCACCACCCCACAGCAGAAGCATTTCCAACCACAATCCAGCAGCATTTATAAAACTCTGCCAACCACTACCCCCTCCTTCTACTGCTGACCTCCGCCACCGGATTGGTGGTGGTGCAGCTGCAGGCCATTTTGATAAGCGTACCAACAAAAAGGGCCGAACCTGAAACATGCTTTGTATGTTTACTCGCATTCTCTCACTCTCCCTCCCCCCAGGGGGAGGATTGGAGAGTTTATTGGCCACCCCCCCTCCCCCCCGGGAAAAAGAAAACATACATATTCAGGGGTGAGTTGGTGGGAGTATCAATTGTGAAATGTTTGCCAACTAAAATACGAACGGCGGTTTTACGGGCACACGTACATGTTCGGGCGCGCTTTACCACTTGGTTTTGGGTTTTTGTTTCTGGGGGGAGTTAGGGATGACGGAGGTATGGGTGACGGAGAAACGACGTAAACGACTGCTAATATGTTTTCCACACCGGTTGCGGTTGGTTGGTTTGTCTCAGGCAATGCAATGGGGAACATCGATGCGCGGTAAGCATCATCCGGACATAAGTGGGACCCGTTCCAACTAGGTTGCTTTGGTGTGAGTCCTTTTTTCCCCATTTAAATGTAGTTACAATTGCTCTGGATTTGTAACATTTTTGTAACATCCACTATACTTCGGGTTAAAGAATAAAAGTTCTAGCTAAATGAAGCTTTCAATTAAAAGATTCTTCTCTAACAGATGTAATTGAATTTAAATAAAATTAAAAAGACCTCATCGATGCCTCGAAGACTTTACCACAAAAGCTGATCAGAGTCGTCATCCTTCTTCCACTACACACCGAAACCTACCCAACGAACTTTACCCACTTATTGACTTTATTGTTTCTCTGTCGCTCTGACCACGGTAAAGAAAATCACCGATTCGCTCACTTTTAGCTTGACTTGACTAGGGTATTTATTCTTTCCCTTGCTCTTCTCAATCCACAACTCCCCCTAAAAACCGTCCAGCACT
>KZ062613.1:40324-127699 GCA_002091835.1 Anopheles maculatus
CCCTTCCCCCCCGGGAAAAAGAAAACATACAGATTCAGGGGTGAGTTGGTGGGAGTATCAATTGTTAAATGTTTGCCAACTAAAATACGGACGGCGGTTTTACGGGCACACGTACATGTTCGGGCGCGCTTTACTACTTGGTTTTGGGTTTTTGTTTCTGGGGGGAGCTAGGGATGACGGAGGCATGGGTGACGGAGAAACGACGTAAACGACTGCTAATATGTTTTCCACACCATGGTTGCGGTTGGTTGGTTTGTCTCAGGCAATGCAATGGGGAACATCGATGCGCGGTAAGCATCATCCGAACATAAGTGGGTTCCGTTCCAACTAGGTTGATTTGGTGTGAGTCCTTTTTTCCCCATTTAAATGTAGTTGCAATTGCTCTGGATTTGTAACATTTTTTGTAACATCCACTATACTTGGGGTTAAAGAATAAAAGTTCTAGCTAAATGAAGCTTTCAATTAAAAGATTCTTCTCTAACAGATGTAATTGAATTTAAATAAAATTAAAAAGACCTCATCGATGCCTCAAAGACTTAACCACAAAAGCTACCAAACGAACTTTACCCACTTATTGACTTTATTGTCTCACTGTCCCTCTGACCACGGTAAAGAAATTCACCGATTCGCTCACTTTTTGCTTTACTTGACTAGGGTATTTATTCTTTTCCTTGCTCTTCTCAATCCACAACTCCCCCTAAAAACCGTCCAGCACTGGGGGGGGGGGGGGGGGAAAAGTTGGCATTAAAGTTTCCCGCAGTTTTCCCGCCGACGCCACCGAAATCGCGCGCCGGCTTCGTTTGCTGTAATTCATTTTAATTTGAACCATTTCCTGCTACATAAACGCAAATAAACGCCAACGCGCTTTGCCGCCGGTATGACGCCTTTGGTGGTTCCCCCACCATCCAACCCGCTCCAGTCCACGTTAAGCTCTCTTTTGTCGTGCTGGGTGCACCCATCCCCTCCCGGAAGTTGACCTCCCCCGTGTACTGCGAACCGTACGGCAATCGTTTGTAAATGACTGCGAAAGTTTTCACCCGTTGCTGGTTGCCGTTCTCGTCCTGCTCACTGCTTAACGAGGACCGTCCGAACCTCACCTCCGAGTGTTGGAGTGGAAAGGTCTCCTTCCAATTAAAACTCACCCGGGTGGGCAGAAAAGGCAAAAGGTGGTGGCAGCACAGTGGCAGCACAAAACCGCTTCCGGTCCAATACCGAGTTCATATTTCATTATGTTGCTGCTCCACCTTGTCTCTCCCGAGCGTGGTCGGGCGGCTTCATAATTTCTCCAACGAACGGTGCGGTCCTTTCGTCACCCAACCGGGCACCGGGAAGGGCGTAAAGGAATCTCCCCCAACTCTTACACTCTGTGTGTGTGTGTGAGCGGTGTAAGCCATTTCGTTCCACAGAGGGGCGATAGCACGGGGGGAAAAGGTGTCCATGTTCTTTGTTTCGCTCGCGTGAAAACTCGTTCCCAACTTTCCCAACCCCAGCTCGTGGTCGTAGTGGTGGTTCACTCTTCTTCGGTGGAACATGATGATGGCGTTGTCGTTAAGCAACAACAAAAAAAAGCCACTGGAACGAAGGAACGAAAGGAAAACCACTGGAAAAGCTCGTCAAAAAAGAAAGGCAAACGATGCACAGTAATTTCCATGGCCGTTGTCGAGCGCACACGGACAACTGCAGGATGCAAAATGTGGTGAATGTTTTCATTGAAGGCGTTGAAGGCGTTTTTTTTTGCTCTGTGCGTGTGCGGGTCCCCGTCGTATACAAAAGCACTCCCGCCATCATTTGTTGTGCCTTTTTGTGCGTTGTTGGATGGTGGGAAATAAGCAGGCCTGCAGCTGGAACTAAGAGGCACACAAGTAAATGAATCATTGTTGCGCCTTAGCTTTTACATTTGCGCTCCTTTCCGGACTCATTTTCTTGGCGTTATTTTTCAACACAATTGTCCTTGTTTTTTTTTTTTAATTGTACCTAAATTAGGCTTGAAGGTAAGAAAACATCCTGTCCGAGATGAATGTTGTTAAGCTCATCAGTTTTTTACTTCACATTTGAATGTAAACAATATCTCTCCCTCCAATCAAATGCAAATACACAAATATAGCTCAACCACAACTCGACACGTTGAGAAAAATGAGTTTATTGTACACATTGTACCACCACTACCATTACCAACACAAATCGCCTCGTTGGAAAATTCATCAACGCCACAATCGGATCGGTAAAAACCGCAACTCGCGTTGCAAGCGATACCGAAATTGACACGCTTGCGTCCCATTCCCGCTCTGTTCGACCGTTCCGTTTTTAGCCGCCCGGCACTTAACCACACACGAACGTAAAAACCCAAACTATAGCCACAAAGTTTTCCACCGTGAGCGAGCCAAACCGAAACCGCAGCCCCGTTCTATCGACAAATTCGCCTGATTTTCCCCCGTGCCGCTCGGGGGCTTTTGCCACTAATTCTGTCTGCGTGAACAATTCCTACACCCGTGTGTGGTGCGATCGTTGGGTGGGTAGGTAGTACAGGGAGAACGAGGGCCGGAACCACACAACGAGGGGAACGGTGTGAAAACAAACAGATATCGAAAATTGTAATAGGTATCGGTTTTCTCGCTTTGATGATCGCATTAAAAAGGCGCCTCAATTGACGACACGAGTTCATCGCAAATACTAGTAACGCTTTGCCAACGTTCTTGTACTTTCGATTGTTTTAGCTGTTGTAATACGAAAGGGCATTTTCTACCGAAAATTTTGAGTTTAATTGAGAAAGTAGAAACTCTTTAATTCTTTTCATTTGTTATGCAATTTTCATTACAAATAATTTAATCAGTTCGAATCAACAATTTTGATTCGAAAGCAGTTCATAATAAAGAATCGTGTTCGGATCCACTATATCTCAATTAGCCTTACTACGATGTCTCCTCTGTCCATGTGGGCGAAGTTTAACAGACAGGGTTTAGTCGTTCGGTGTCATTTTTATGGCATATAAACAGCCTACCGGAGCCTGACAAGTCTAAATTCTCTGCACAATTGTGGTTGTGATTTAAGCATAGTTAAAGCTCAAGATAAGCCTTTCATTACAGTTGTTTGTGACTGTGTTTCAATGGTTAAAACAATAAACGATTCCAAATATTATAGCAAAGAGATATATGTACAAGGTCTCTAAGGTAAATTTGACAGTTACCTAACGAAAAAGATTTTTTATAGAAAGAGTAGAAAGAGTTCTAACTAGCATGTTATTGAAATAATTCAAAATATCCGCCTTCTGCATCAATTAAGGCCTCTATCAGGCTTCTTAATCTGGTGCAACTCCTGGAAAACTGTGTCCCACAGAAGGGCCGCAAAAACGTTCATAATTTTCTCCACTAGTTCCACCCTGGTGTTGCTGGACGATCGACTAGTGTCACGTCAAACAAAATAATCCAAAGGATTAAGATCCGGCGGAACATATGGCCATCAGTTTCCGGTCCACTTAAACAGAGGTAGTAGTAATACAATCTTTTTTTTTATATCAATTATTTGGGTCTTAGAGGGTCTTGAAAATACGGCGTCCAGCCGTCATACTGGAAATTAATTAAATAAAAATAATTTGGGTCTTAGAGACCTCATTCGCCTCTTCGTAGTAATAAAATCGCGCATTAACGCAGGAAGGAAGCTGGGTTCCAGTGTCGTGTAGCGGGATACACCTCGACAAAAGAAGAAGAAGAAGAAGAAGAAGATTAAGATCCGGTGGTCTCCTAACACATTTGACGCGGCGAAGTCATAAAGTCTATAAATTTAGCGGAATCCTGCTCAAAAACACTTACGACCTACCATTGGCCACTCTAGTCATCAAAGGCTTGCAATCTTGCAGCACTCGTGCCTGCAGATTGGCCAAGAAAGCGTCAGTGCGAACGCAATCTTGTCGTCGAGAATTTTTTCTTCTTCATGTAACTTCTTCGTAATCACTATTGCTTGCAACCATCTCGCTTCGGATGATTTTGAGCATACTAAGGCACATTCCAAGATGTCCCTGCAAAGCTCGTAGAGCTCGTCATTGTAGCGGCTCCTCCATTGTCCTTCCACACATACGGGGCCAGAGATCCTTCGGAGCATCTTCCTCTCGAACGCGGCTAAGAGAGTTTCGTCAGTTTTGGACAAAATCCATGTCTCCGAGGCGTATGTGAGTACTGGGACTATAAAGGTTCTATACAGTCCCAGCTTCATCCGTTGCGACAGGTATTTTGAGTGGAGAAGTTTCCTCAGACTGTAGTATGTGTTCAAATTGAGCACCCTGTATATGTGAAAATCGCTTATTGTTTTAAACATGTTTTTATGGACTGAAAAATACTGTATATCGGCCATCTGGTACAGTTTACGAATTAAAGGGATTTGTGAATACTGTGACTATTAATGTTGCACACAGCTTCATCCATCGTGATAGAAGTTTTGAGTGGAAAAATGTTGGGTTTTTATTGCTTTAAGTTATTCATTTACTTTTTAACATCTCGTGCAAGCAATTCCAACGGTTTAATACCAACTGGGAGCTCCAAATTTTCCCACTACGGCTTGTGGAAACTTGTGTAGTCCAGATAGAGTGCAACAGTCACGTATATTGTTGCCGCATCAATTAATATTTAATTAATTACTCCATCATCCACTGCCAGGAAGGGGTGTGTTGAGTTGGCGAGAAGAGGGGGAATGAAAAAGTCAAAAATCAAACCAAAGTTTAAAAGGACTGTTGTGCGCCGTACAGACACAGAACAGACCCACCGAGTGGAGGTTGGCTGTCCGGAAAATAAATATTTATATTCACACCTTTCCACATCGGTGTGCATTACTGCTTGCATTCCGATACACACACATGAGGTGCATCATCAACATCATCATCATCATCGGGTCATTATTCATAATCGGTTTGGCCACATACTCGCATCACCTCCAACAAGGGTGGACAAACAAACGCCACTTATATCCGTTCAAACTGTCTACTGAAAGGTTTATAACGGTGGTGGTGTATGCGTACGGACGATTGACGTTAATGTGCACATAATGGTTATAACAATTTAATTAAATCACTCAAATATCATAATTACTTCCAAACCGACACGACTCACCATCCCCCTCGCTACTAACCCATCCACTTTCCTGCTCCACCCCGACACAAACGAACGAATCCCGTGGGCATTTCCACGCGATATGACACATTCATGTGGCACGGGAGCACAGCCATCGGTGGCTTTGTGGCCCGCCATTTGTTTGTGTATGTGCATGCATGTGTGTTTGTGTACGTAATGTTTGTATGTCATAACCGTTTGTGCATGTTGTCACCGCCACACCAACCACCTCACACTTGCCTTCAATGGGGCTTTTCTGTAATTTCCAACTACATCATCATCATCGTAATTCGCATCACTCAATTGATTTCCTGTTGCCTTTTGATCAGTGTAATGTGATGGTGTGCACAAGAAGGTGTGCTTTACCTAACAGTCGTGTCTGTTTTTTTTTGTTTCGTTTCGTTGCTTCCTCTCTCTGTTCGTTTGCATCCTCCTCACGGTTCATTCTCAAACATCGCGACACTGTGTATTCTTAGTTCGAAACCACTTTAAAATCAACTAATTGGTTTTTGTTTTCTTTTCCCCTTTTCTCTCTCACTCTCTTTCATTTTCCTTCCACCATTTCCATCCACCATTTTTGGTACTGTGCTACACAAAAAATCCACCCCACCCCCCCTGAAAACTATCCTTCCAAACACCAACCGATTCATTCGCGTCCCATTGCAGCAGCAGATCCACGCACAGCAGATACCTGGCGGACCGCCACAACCGATCCCCGGGCTGGGAGCGCTAGCCGGACCGCTGACAGCATTCGGTGGCCCGATGGGTTTGCCGCACGGTGCACCGCAAAGTATGCTGAAAGCGCCACCCGATCTGCATCGGGAAGATTTAAAGGTGCCGCTCGGTGGACCATCGGCTGAGGAGCGTATGGTAAGCACCTCCAAATCCATCGTCAAAAAAAGGAAATAAATGGCCCACTAACCACCGTTCGTTTCATTGTAGCGTAACTCCGTTTCGCCCGCGGATCGGGAAAAGTATCGACCACGATCACCGCTAGAGCTGGACGGTGGTGAAGCCAAACGGCGGAAAGAGGAAAAACTCAACCACGTAAGTTTTGTCCTCCTTCGATCGAGTTTTGTATGTGTGTGCGTGTGCGTGTGTGTGTCAGTTTTGTTTCTCGCCCACGTTGGAATGTAAGAGAAGCGTGAATGTTTTTGGGCGTGTGTTTGCTTTTTTTGTTCTGTTCGATGCAAAATGACGCGGAACAGAATGTTATGTTTCGTTTGATAAAACCAAAAACTATGGATGAGATGTTCCATTTTCTTTCTTGCCTTTTTTGTATACTCAGTTGCAGCTAACAAATATTATGTTTTGTTGTTTGTAATACCTCACCTAAAGAAGCTAATTGAATTCTTTTTATGAGCCTAATATAACTATAGCTATGTTATGAGTCACCTAGCTCACCCGATAACGTATGCATCTGCGTGTGTTTTTTATGTAATGATAAATTCTTACAGTGTTGGATATTGAGTAGAAGCAGCTAAGGCCATAACTGTAGAAGAATTGATCATGATCCTTGAGCGAAAAAGTTTGACAAAGTGAGACACATCCTGGTGTTTGGTTCCAGGGCTAACATGTAGTATGGTAATATGTACCCAGTGGCGGAAATTGATATGGAGAAATGTCTTAGAGCCTTTGATAGTCTATCAAAGAAAGTTTGACAAAGTGAGACACATCCTGGTGTTTGGTTCCAGGGCTAACATGTAGTATGGTAATATGTACCCAGTGGCGGAAATTGATATGGAGAAATGTCTTAGAGCCTTTGATAGTCTATCAAAGAAACTTCCAACTCACCTCAGCAGTGATTAATTGCTATTGCTAGGGCAAATCTCGTTGTGGGGGGCGGCCCGGTGGTAGATGCGACAGCGGCGCCGGTCTTCACACGTCAGGACCGGGGTTCAAGTCTCATCTGGGCCGTTCCCCCATAGTGAGGACACTGACTATCCAACTATGCGGTAACAATAAGTCTAGTAAGCCAGAAATAGCAGGCGTGACCTAAGAGGTCGTTAGGCCAAGAAAGAGGAAAAGGACAAATCACCCAATCACTTTGTATCTAAGAAAGTTTGGCTGCTGATCGACCAGACACAAACAGTTGTGCGAATAGTTTTTCAAATGTTCTTTATAACATTTAAGTTTAAGGTCTGGATAATGTACGTTAGTCTGTTCAACACCGGGTTACAATATGTTTATAGAATGCTTCATGAGCGTAAGAGTCGAGCTACATTTACTAAATTATCTGTACTAGTTACAATTAATTTGCCTCTCAAAAGATTTATATTTTTAATGCATGCGATGTCATGCATATTTTTTGTCATAAAAAATTGTTTTGAAGAATTATGAACAATTTAAAATCGTTCCTCAACACTAACAATTGTAGCAGATCGCTACACTCAGCTAGTTGAACGCCGGAGTTCTGGAGGATCATTCGACTCGTATCATAAGTTGTAGGATTGCACCTTGAAAACTTGCTACAGATGCGGATCAAATTTGCACTCGTATTCGTTAAAAGCTTTACAATCCTTGTGAACTCCATGGAATCGTTAACAACTCAAGAACAGGTTATGGTTTGTTTTGACTCGGAAGATACACAAGCTCAAGTTGCGTTTGTGCCACAGTTTGTGAGCTAGCTCTCCGGCATCTCAATTGCATTGTAAATCTATCTTTCCCCATGCTTGAATGAATCCTTGTGAACTCCATGGAATCGTTAACAACTCAAGAACAGGTTATGGTTTGTTTTGACTCGGAAGATACACAAGCTCAAGTTGCGTTTGTGCCACAGTTTGTGAGCTAGCTCTCCGGCATCTCAATTGCATTGTAAATCTATAGTTTGTCAACCCCACGTACGGCTCCCAGGCATTCCCCTTTTACATAGTTTGTCGTTGCGTCTCAACTTACATAGTTCCCATCTCATGCCCGACATCTTATAATTTGCTTACCATTCCATCACACATCCATCATTATCAGTTCTCAGTTTGAATCCGTGTATTGAACAAGTTGCCCTATATTGTTTTCGCAGGAAAGTGATGGTGAGAAAAGTGATCAGGATTTAGTGGTGGACGTCGCGAACGAAACGGTAAGGGTTGTACGTGTGTGTGTGTGTGGGTGTGCGTGTGGTTGTGTGCTTGTATGCCCGTGTGTGTGTGTATGTATGTGCGAGTGTGTGTGTGTGGACGCGTTGTGGACGCACAACATGTCGCTATAGATCCACCGCCTAAAATTGCCGTTTTGCACACACACACACAAACACACTCACTCACTCACTCACTCAACATGCAAATTTGCAAAAAAGTAGAACAATTGGTTGATCAGAACAGTACGAAGAAGCATAGCAAAAAGCAAAGTCCTGATTGCTCTTGATAATTCCTCTATCACCATCACTATCGCCACCAGCTGTTGTTGTCCAAGCCCCATTATTAGTGCGTATGTGTGTGTGCGTGTGCCTCAGCAATCAAGCAAAGCTGCTGGTTTCTTTTGTGGTTTTAGTTTACGTTATGTGTTTTGTTGCTTGCTTTCTGGCTGTCTGATCAGCGCTTTATCTTTAGTTGTTTGTTTCGTTCGTTGTTTGTGTTAGTTTAATCATTGAAATGGTTATTAGTTTTAGTTTTATTCCACCAACATGGATTCCCCAGTTTGGTTTCACTGTTTTAATGTTGCTTGTACCTTATTTGTTCCATTATAGTTGCAATCATCATTAGTGAAGGAATCATATGTAGTAGACAAAGTTAATGTATTCGCTATGTATTCGTAACACCTCATCTGTAAGCACACACACACACACACACCCATACACGCATACCACATACGTCCTCCTGTCCGTTGTCGTCGTTTGTTTGTTCCCTCTGTTTGTCCGTAGAAGTGTGGTAGGGTCCTCGTTTGTTTTGTTTGTGTATTTGTTTAATGTGTAATGCTGTTGTAATTACGGCACATGCTGTGCGAATTGTTGCGATCCTTTTTGTCTTGTCTCAGACCACCCCAAAGCTTGGGTTCTCATTTATATGTACGGTAGAATGTTGTCATTAGCCCGTTTGCTCTCGAGATCACGTGATTCACGTGCTTTACGTCCTTTGTTTGTGCTTGTTTCTTTCTTTCCTTACTCAGGGTTCTCCTTCACCTCGACCTAATGGCGATCATCAGTCGGATCGTGGCGATCGGGACAGTATCGGACTGAACGGTAGCGACAAGGCAGGCTCGAGCAGCTTGAAGGGTGCAAACGATCGACCACCGTCCCGGTCCGGTTCGAGCTCGTCCCGATCAACGCCCAGTCTCAAAACGAAAGATGTAAGCAGCGAACCCACAATTTACGTTGATGAAATACGGCACAAAGCGCTTAAACTGACCCCATGTTTACTTGCAGCTCGATAAACCAGGAACTCCCGGAGCGAAGGCCCGTGTGCCCACGCCCAACTCGTCCACACCCGGTGTCCCGAAAGCCGTAGTACCTTCACCAGCCGCCGGCTACCCTCCCTCGCCATATCAGCGTCCGTCGGATCCGTACGCGCGGCCCCCGCCCGACCCATACGGTCGGCCACCGATGCCTTTCGATCCCCATGGTCACGTACGCACCAACGGCATTGCGCTACCCGTGTCAAGCGGAAAACCGTGAGTATAATCAAACCATTTTTCCCGCTCGACAACAACCAATACGTGGAGCTAATCGGCCAACCAAAAAAAAAACCTCCCCCGTTCTTCCACAAAGTGCCTACTCCTACCACATGAACGGTGAAGGTGCCCCACAGCCCGTGCCGTTTCCTGCCGACGCCCTAACCGGGCCCGGAATTCCTAGACATGCCCGCCAAATTAACACCCTGTCGCACGGTGAGGTCGTGTGTGCGGTCACCATCTCCAACCCGACGAAGTACGTGTACACCGGCGGCAAGGGATGCGTGAAGGTGTGGGATATCTCACAGCCCGGCAACAAAAGCCCCGTCAGCCAGCTGGACTGTCTGGTAAGTGTGTTCGCTTCGGCGCACCGGTGGCAAAACGGCCGCAAATCACCTTCGCACACCGCAGGGCGTCCCTTTAATGGCTTGTTGGTTATAATTCGCAGCAGCGAGACAACTATATACGGTCGGTGAAGCTGCTACCGGACGGCCGCACGCTCATCGTCGGCGGGGAAGCGTCGAACCTTTCGATCTGGGATTTGGCGAGCCCGACGCCCCGGATAAAGGCGGAACTAACGTCGGCTGCACCGGCCTGCTATGCGCTTGCCATCAGTCCCGACTCGAAGGTGTGCTTTTCGTGCTGCAGCGACGGTAACATTGCGGTGTGGGATCTGCACAATCAGACGCTGGTACGACAGTTCCAGGGCCACACGGATGGAGCGTCCTGCATTGACATAAGTCCGGACGGTTCGCGCCTGTGGACGGGTGGGTTGGACAACACGGTACGGTCCTGGGATTTGCGGGAGGGTCGTCAACTGCAGCAGCATGACTTTAGCTCACAAATCTTCTCGCTCGGCTACTGTCCAACGGGTAAGTTTCATTCGTTCTACCATAATGCGATAAAAAATATTACTTAAAGCATGTATATTACAAGTAGATGTAATAGAAAAAGAGCGTAGCTAATGCTCAAAGCAATAAAAGAATGGAAAAAAGGTACTATTAAGCGACAGGCAGATGAATGTAAACACTCATGTAGTAATAACAATAAGGGAAAAAAATAGGTGATATTTATAGGTGGCTCGAGTGACAGATCTCATCAAAGCTGCCTTCTTAAGATAGTACTTGAAAGCTAGGGTAGAGCTTCATATCAAGGATAGCGCCTATTTCTAAGGACGGATAGAGTTACTAAAAATGCAAACTCACCAACAATTGTTTACCCATTTCCCAAATTGCATACTTTCAGGCGAATGGTTAGCGGTCGGAATGGAAAATTCGCACGTCGAGGTACTGCACGCGACGAAGCAGGACAAATATCAGCTACATCTGCACGAAAGCTGTGTACTGTCCTTGCGGTTTGCCGCCTGCGGCAAATGGTTCGTCTCGACCGGCAAGGATAATCTACTGAACGCGTGGCGTACGCCGTACGGTGCTAGCATTTTCCAGGTATGTTTCTTCCCGGCAGTGTACCTTATTTGAATTAAATTATTTAAATACTAATATCTCACTTTCTCAATTTTGTAGTCAAAGGAAACCTCATCAGTACTAAGTTGTGATATTTCGACCGATGATAAGTACATTGTCACCGGGTCCGGTGATAAGAAAGCAACCGTGTACGAGGTGATCTACTAAAATGGTGTGTGTGCAGAATTGGAAGATGTGTTGCAGCCCGTTGTTGCTACATTGTATAGAACCCCCATGAACCAGCTCGTTTAGGCCAAGCTTCGGATATAGAGCGTGCGTCTCGGAACGATTTCAACGGATTGCTTCAATTGCCGGCTGTTTAGGATGATGTTTGCAGCTTAAAAAACACAGCGAAACACAACCACACTCACATAAAGTGACTTAAACAATGTGAAAAGATTGGCCACTTGTGGTCGAAGCATTAACAACAAACAACAACTTGAAGCTGAAGTAGTAGGTGAAACAAGGGATAAAAGCTTAAAACAAAAATGGAAAAATGGAAGAATACATTCAAGCATGAAATCAAACTGCTATGTACAAAGAATAGGACACACAACACCACAAAAAACACACACATACACACAAACACACACACGCACTCTCAGTCGAACACAGACATACACAAAGAATGGAAAAAAGAGGATCCCTTCGACAGTGCCGCGCTTATCTCAGTTAATTATTTGTTGTTTTAGATTTCTAATGGTGTAGTAATATGTGGAACGTAATTGGAAAACAATTTAAGCGTCACGAATGTGTGTGGTGTGTGTGTGTGTTTGTGAGTGCTTGCGTGTCCGTGCTTGTATATATATATATATTTGTGTGTACAATTAGCCTGTAAGCTCAGAGAAGCAGAATCACAAAGTAAACATTAAGTAAGTTAAGCGAGACTAAGTGCGGTAGGTAGCAAATAGCGGAAAATGGAAAAGAAAATCGTTGGAAAACAAACGCAAAACCCGAAAAAACAACTATACAGCAATTAGTAAAAAGAAATCCATCATAGGTCATAGGATACCATTGACAAAAGATGCAAAAACCCCTGGTATTATGTGCTGGTGTGTGTGTGTGTGTGGTTTTGGCCAATGCTTCAAATGAGTGTATAAAGCTCAGGATAGAAAGGAAGGATCATGCATTATCCTTGATTGCCTAAGCACATTGTCTATTGTTAGTGGAAGAAAAAAAATGGATTTGAAATCGGGTATGAGAAGGAAAAGAGAAGAAAAGAAAAAAGAGGAATAATAACGAAGAAAATAATATAAGTAATATCCACAACACAGCAAGCTGAAGAACTAAACCCGTATCAACGTGAAGTAGCAAAACGAAGCTCACCCCAACAGTGTCAAACAAAAGGTAATACAAATATATGGAGTGAAGGTAAATCAAACAAACATCAGAAAAACACACACGCACACGGAAACAGAAAATGTAAAAAAAAACTAAACCCAAACGAGAATTAAACTGTATAAAGAAGGCAAAAAACGGAAACAAACGGAAAAAACGGAAGTTTAGCGAAACAAATCAGTTGCTTAAGTAGCGGAGCGAAGCGATACATTTGGCCCCTATCCCTTAATAACCAATTTCAGAGCCGCAGTGCTGCTGCTGTACAGTATTTTGAGCCCTTCAAGCGCATTCTCAGCGGTTTCAACCAACAGAACGATGACGGTTAATGTTTGTGTGTTGGCATAGGTGTACCATGAAACACGCGCATTAGAGTGGTCAAAAGGAAGCTAAAGTGGTAAAAATGGATTTAAAAAAAAAGAAAGAAAATTAAAACAAAGCAAAACTGGTTGTTTATGTTATTTGTTTTAGTTATGGACAAACAAGACAACATCGTACGGGAGAATCGTGTGTGTGTGTGTGTGTATATTGAACGAGGTAGAGAAGGTAGCTGATATTTCCCAACACCGTTGTTGCTGCCTTCATGTGGCATCGTCGAGTTTTGGAAATAGGCTGAAGGTGAAGGTTGAGTAGTATATATATTTTTGAATGAAGTATTTAGATTGAAATGGAATGATGCAAGTACCAAAAAACCAAGGGTTTTTTTCTTCTAAATTAAAGAGACAAATTAATTGATCATCAGATCCCGTTTACGTAGAAAAATGTTTCTGTTGAGTCATGTTTTCCCCGATTTTGTATCAGCTTGCAGTGGTACAATTAAACCCAACCAGCACCTGCACATGTATTCAGTTAAATCGAAACACTAAGAGCAGAAAGTCAAACCTGCGTTGCAAAAACAACAAACGTGTAACGACGGCATTTACAGATTGAAAAAGAATCCTTAAACACACAGAACGCGCACATACGCGTGGACGCGCATTTCACTCCCACTTACATGGCGGCAACCGCATCACGGTATTGCGTGCAAATTGTGGGTTGCACAGTGTCCACCAATCTCTTCTGTGTGACCAGACCACTACCACACGGGTTTGCTCCCGATTCCTTTTGAAGCTCTTGAACGATGATGATGATGTAGCGTTGTAAGTTAGCGGCGTACAGCGATGTAGAAACGAAGCGCACTGTGAAGGCAGAACGAACGGCAGATGTTTGGAAGCGAGAAACAAACATAATGAATATTTTTAGAAATGGAAAACGAAAGAGCGATACCTTTATTGAGTGACTTAGTTCGAAAGAAAGTGGGCATCTGGCGAGGATAACGAGATGAGATGAGGTAAGTAAATTTAATATCTGGATTAAAATGTGATATAAAGCAAATTTAAAATTCACACTGTGTCGGTTAGTGCTCAAAAACTACAGTGTACAGAAAAAGAAGCTCAGATAAAAACATTTAAAAAATTCCAGTGAAAAGTAATTACTTGCAGCCTTTTCATTGATGATTACTTGAAGCACCCAAGGATCACTTTGGGAAAACCTCGTGCATTGCAAGGAGAGGACGGGCGGCGGATGGGCAGGCAATAGGATGGGATATAAAGGAAAATGGCCGCTAAGGGTAGTAGAGTCGATGTTGGATAGAAGGATGTTGGCCCGACAAGGCCTAACAATTTGCACCGCACTGGAGTCGTTTAGGATGCGCCTGATGGTGATTCTCGTAAACTTCCGCTGTACCCTCGCCAGCCTATCCGTAGAGGTGACGCTTGCAGGAGGACCAAGCAACGCTGAAATAGCCCAAAATAGGTTGGACCCATCAGCAATACACCGTTCTCAGGCACAGCGTATCACGGACCTCAGACGCCATGCGAGTGATGAGGCCCAAAACCTGGTAGCTCGCTCGAGGACTGAATTGATATGTGGTTCAAACGACAGTTTATCGTCTAGCCACACACCAAGATCCTTGCCAAGAGGATTTGTGGGAGTAGTGAACCAGAGAGCTGAGAGTTATGTAGCTGCTTAACGGGAGAACGACCAAAAAAAAAATAAAGCAGCATTTATCGACACAAATGATGAACCCGTTGGAGAAACACCATTCCGCAAATGCATCAGCGCAGCTTTGGAGGAAGTAGGAGTCGCGAGACGAGGACACAGGAAGATAGAACTTAACATCGTCGGCATACATCAGACATACATTAGGAGGAAAGGAACTGATACAGACCGCGATGAAAAATGAAAACAATGAAGGACTCATGACGCTACCCTGAGGAACTCTAGATTTGCCGATGAACAGGTCCGACAGAGTCCCCATCGACGCTTACCCTGTATGAACGATTCTTCAAAAATGAACAGAGCCAGAGTAGAAGGACTCCACCGAAACCCATTTGCTCGAGCTTTGCCATGAGCTATTGATTCTGTAAACAGTCGAACGCAACTTTAAAATCGGTGTAGTAGATGACGTCAACCTGCCTACCAGCAAATGTGTGCGGAAACAGACCGATCATTACCGACATAAGGTTCGACATGGTAGAGCGTCTCGGCATGAAACCACGCTGGGATGATGGGATTAACGAGAAAACAACTGGAAGGATAGCAGAATAGTCCGGCAATTACATAGGCAAAGTTATAGGATCTTCCGACCTGATGCGCTGATACATAGAAGGTAGGGAGTCCCAGCGCTCACGAAAACAGACTTTTGGGAGCCTGTGGTGGCAATGATTCAGAGAAACTTTTTCGTCCCGTACACATCAAGACGTTTTGGATGATGAGAATCCTTTTTGGACAAGGCCGCTAGCTAAATGTGGCTTATTGGGCGATGCAACCTCTCCGACTACGAGATCTCTAGGCATATGACGCACCTTGGAGGATGTAGCTTGGACAACTATTCCCCGTGGACTATGGGATGTTTCCAAGATCATTTAGTATACAAGACCTATTACGCCGGGCGAGTGGAAACTGGGTGTTATTCAAACAGAGTACAAAAAGGGCGACAGACTGGACTGTGCCAATTTCCGAACCATCACAGTCCTGAATGCTGCCTACTAGATCCTGTCCCGAATACTCTTCTGCAGACTCACGTCGCTTGCTACAAATTTCTTCATTTGTTGGAGGGAAATCCACTTCCGACCAAATCTTCACTCTACGGCAGATCTTCCAGAGGTGCCGGGAGCACCAGATCCCCACGCACCACCTGTTTGTACTGATCGTACTGAGCTATGGTACACCATGCGGCAGTACGATTTCCCTGCGAAGCTGGTACGGCTGTTGAGGGCTACAATGGACGGTGTGCAGTGCAAGGTGAGAGTGTCGAATATGCTGTCTGTCCTTGATGCCAAGCAATGAACTTGACAAAGGTCTCCAAGATTGGGGCCTCAACCCCAAGTTGGAAGCAAGAGTCGGAAAAGGAAAGACAATACCGTTCTATTTCTGGCTAAGAACAATACTGGTTTTATTTTTAGAACTTAGTCACTAAATTCGAACGAGTTGCTCTAGCGATCGCTAATCCTAACTTAACGCTACTTACATACTATCTTCCTTTCCCTTTCCTTTTTTTCCCTTATCCTTATCCTTATCCTTATGCTTATTATACATATCCTTACGCATGCTAATTATTCTAATGCTCCTTGGCTTAGTGGGCGTGGCTAGCCGCGCGCGCTTATTCTAATCGTATTCGCTTACTACTACTACATTACTAATCGTACTCCGTTGGGCCTCGCCTTGTTCGTTAGTAGTTCGGCCTCGCTCGTGTTAAGCCTCGCCTACCTACTACTACCCTCCTCGGCCTTAGTTAAGCCTCGCCTACCGATTAATACACTCCTCCTCATGCTTCTCCACACGTTCTCGCAGCCGATTCTGTGAGCGACACTGTCGGAATCGTTCGAATCTCATTAGGGGACTGAGGCAAGGGAACAGACTCTCCTGTTTGCGGTTCAACATCGCTCTGGAAGGTGTCATGCGAAGCGCGGGCACAATATTCACCCGATCTCTCCAATTCCTTGGCTTCGCGGATGACATCGACGTCATCTGGCGGACATCTGTGGTGGTATGCGACGCGAACACTCGACTGAAACGCGAGGCCGATAGGACTGGATTGAGAATCAATGCGACGAAGACAAAATACCTGTTTGCCGGAGGCCATGACCGTGGCTCCACAAATTCCTGAGATCCAGAAAACTCCAACAACGCACGAAATTCGGCGGGTGTGCTTAGGTTCTTCGGCGGTGTGTGTGAGCAGGGCGTGTGAAGAAGGAGAATGAACCACGAGCTAGTTGAGCTGTTTGACGACGTAGACATACGCTAGTTGGGGCACGTGATGAGGATGCCGGACTCATGCCCTACCAGCGAGCTCGTTGGTCTGAGGGAGATCGGATGCAATCGGGGGTGGCGGATTGCTGCCATGGACCGTGTTACCTGGAAACGAATTGGACACTAGGCCATGTCTATTAGGTCAAGAAAGAAGAAGAAGACCTATTACGCGACGAAATCTTTTTGAAGACAAGGATCTGCGAACGACCCTTGGCCCCTGTTCATGAATTCAAGCGCGATGAGGGCGATGATCTCACTGTGAATACGACTAGCAAGACTAGGCTCTGGTGCTACTGTTGGTGGTTAATAATTCCTTTTTTCGATCTGAGTCCTACGGCATCCTAAAAACTGATTAAAAACACAGACGAAATCTTCCGGCGCAGAAGACATCCGAACAGAATAAAAATAATGAAAGAGAAGCGCAACGAGAACAACGTTCCCCAGGGACCAGTCGTTAGCGATGACCATGTTGTCTAAAGAGACAGATAAAACAACCTCCGGAGGACATCTGGTTTTTCTGTCTACCACGAATCGCATGCGTCTAGTTTGAAGCTGATTGATGGGAAATCCATATCACAAAATAAACCCTCTGGCAAGTGTATTGAAAACAGTTAACTAAACAGCTATTTACTGATAAAAAACCAATCGTGCCACGATGCACTGCAACATCTCATTCATGCATCGGTTATTAGAACGAAGCTCACATCAACACACGCAGCATTTGGATGCAATTTGTTGGTGGAAATCAGTCATTTGACACTAATGCGTTCGCCGTAGTCTAACTGTTGCGAACTCACTTTTTCGATATCTCAACGTCACGCAGCCAGATGGCTCGCGTGGAGCCGAACGTCGTCGACGTCAACGTTCTGGCCATGGCCAGAAAAAAGCCAGAACTGTCTACACTGACCGGACTATCAGTTTTATCTCATTCGGTGCTGCAAACACACACTACAACGAGCTACGAGACTTGCGATGATCCCGGCGAAATCCGTCAGACCGCCAATGCCGGTGCCTGCGCCGATATCAGTCCCATTGCTATGCGCCGTATCATCTTTCACGAGAAGCTCGTGGAACAGTGACGGGTTCAAAGTTGGAACGATATTCAGTTAGTTCCGATGATCGGCATCGATCGGATCGAGCCAGCCATGGATTTGGGTAGCTTTGATCAGTCCTCAGACGATTTTTTGGCCAACGGATTCTACCACCTGTACACCGAGCTGCAGGATGACAGGGACATAGCATTATCGTTGTCTGAGCTAACGTATCCCACGTTCGAAGTTACAGAGTGTCGAGGAGAGGATCTACCGTGTCCAGTACCAACAGACTTAACACCAGCATCGAGGACACTAGAGCATTCTCTCGACGATGGAGGAGATCTGGGGCTCGAACTGAACGTGGAAGACTTCATTTTGGAGTATAACTGTGTTAACTTTAGCCAACTGTGGGAAAACGAACTACGACTGCCAGAAAACACTTACCTGTGTGACGGATCCTGTGAAGCATTCATACGCCAGTCGAATCCTTCGGAAAGTGTCCCCGATAGTGCTAACGTGTTGTCCACCACCAACGAACCGGAAATATCACAATCGGTTCCAGCAACTGTTCAAAGTGTGCATAGGCCGTGTGAAACCGAACCTGACTCGTCCGGAACGTTTGTCTGTCCGTTTGAAAGCTGTCGCAAGGTGTACGCTAAACCGGTCCATCTAAAAGCGCATCTAAGGCGACATGTGGGCGATAAACCGTACCACTGCAAGTGGCCTGGCTGTCAGTGGAGATTTTCACGCTCGGACGAACTGTCACGTCACTTCCGGTCGCACTCGGGTGTGAAGCCGTATCGGTGCGAGTACTGTCCGAAATGTTTCTCCCGCTCGGACCATCTGGCCAAACATCGGAAGGTGCACGAGCGTAAGATGAGTGTGACGTGTGTTTCGACGGGGAAACTGAAAGGATCCGGTGCATCGGTATCGGGAGTGGTACCGCCAAGGGGACGACCAGGCCGGAAACCCAAACAGGCAGCAGCGAAGCGATCGTGAATGTACGAAGGGTTCAGTGGTTAGGTGATGCCGAGTGGATTAGCTTTATAAAGACGAGATTAAACTACGATTTCAGATACAGTTGGTAAGATGGAACGTCCTGGGTACACTAAGTCTAGATTTTCTAGACAAAGAATATTATAATATTAAAAAATTGCTTCCTAAAAGTTTCTGTACTTGGTTTGTCGTTTGTAGCACACACTAATTCTTCACGGTTTTTCTGATGTAAGAAGATGGGATGATAGCGTTATGTTGACCAAATCGACCATTTATAACCATTTGTAATTCTGTAGGGTGATTCCATTTGTTACAAGGAGCGCAAAGCTGCAACAAATACATTTTGGTAAAGGAATAGTCTTCAGACTATTGTCTTTGATCCCGAAGAAGCGTAACAGATGCTCGGTAACGTCACTAAAGAAAACAACCTGCCAGTCGAGGGTTACAAAAGCGTTACGTCAAACGTTTAGTTCTTTCAAATATTATTCAATTCCTAAATGTAACATTTTAAAGGCTAATTTTTTTACACATACAGAAATAAATTCTCATTATATACGCCCTTTCATCATAAAAGCAGGTAAATGATCGGCTTTACGTTCTATTCTAACTTCTAATTTTATTAGAAATCGCATGTTCTTGTTACGATAAGTATATCCTGGAATAAGATCTCACTATTAAACGTTAAACTAAACATCTTTATCAACGAGAATAGGTCTACACTATATAAATGCTACTGCCGCCTGTATGTAGGTCGTTTATCGTCGATCAATCGTTTGTCGTCGTGCATTTTCTCTGCAAAACAGCTCTACATATAGTAATGGATTGCTTCGGCATGGTAATGAAAGATGCACGACCATTACTACTTCCTTCCATTGCGAGGATCAACTACTAATGCCGATGGAAATGTTGACGAATTATCTTACACATTACATACACACACGCAGGTCTTAAGTACAGGATGATGAATGAGCAGGAGATAGAGCGTACTCGTAATCAATCTCACCCGGAGAAAGCTCATTTTTGGGTAGCGCAGCGTCATAGTACGGTGTCTGATGAAAATGTCGTATCTTGTGAATTTTGTTTTCTATATAATATGCAAATTTTTACAGTAATTCCATTGCACGCAAGATCATTAAAATTGTAAACGTTTTCGTGAACGAACGAAAGAAACAAATGATATGTCGAGAACGAATTTGCGCCTTTTACCAGTGAAGGTATTTCGGTAAAGGAAACTTAAATGCGCAGTGATGAAATTGAAAAGCCAAATCCAAAATAATACTCTAAGTGGGTAGGTGATGCCGAGGGGATTAGCTTTATAAAGACGAGATTAAACTACGATTTCAGATACAGTTGGTAAGATGGAACGTCCTGGGTACACTAAGTCTAGATTTTCTAGACAAAGAATATTATAATATTAAAAAATTGCTTCCTAAAAGTTTCTGTACTTGGTTTGTCGTTTGTAGCACACACTAATTCTTCACGGTTTTTCTGATGTAAGAAGATGGGATGATAGCGTTATGTTGACCAAATCGACTATTTATAACCATTTGTAATTCTGTAGGGTGATTCCATTTGTTACAAGGAGCGCAAAGCTGCAACAAATACATTTTGGTAAAGGAATAGTCTTCAGACTATTGTCTTTGATCCCGAAGAAGCGTAACAGATGCTCGGTAACGTCACTAAGGAAAACAACCTGCCATTCGAGGGTCACAAAAGCGTCACGTCAATCGCTTAGTTCTTCTTCTTCCTTGGCACTACAAACTCGTGAGGTCTTGGCCTGCCAGCTATTGCTAGCTTTCTGTGACTAAGTTTTACCCGTAGCTGGATAGTCAGTCCTGCGTTCTTGGACTTAGTTGCTTAGTTCTTTCAAATCTTATTCAATTCGTAAATGTAACGTTTTAAAAGGTTATTATTTCACACATACAGATCGAAAAATTCTCATTATATACACCCTTCCATCATACACAATAAAAGAAGCTAAATGATCGGCTTTACGTTCTATTCTAACTTCTAATTTTATTAGAAATCGCATGTTCTTGTTACGATAAGTATATCCTGGAATAAGATCTCACTATTAAACGTTAAACTAAACATCTTTATCAACGAGAATAGGTCTACACTATATAAATGCTACTGCCGCCTGTATGTAGGTCGTTTATCGTCGATCAATCGTTTGTCGTCGTGTAATGGATTTCTACGGCATGGTAATGAAAAATGCACGACCTTTACTACTTCCTTCCATTGCGAGGATCAACTAATAATGCCGATGGAAATGTTGACGAATTATCTTACACATTACATACACACACGCAGGTCTTAAGTACAGGATGATGAATGAGCAGAAGATAGAGCGTACTCGCAATCAATCTCACCCGGAGAAAGCTCATTTTTGGGTAGCGCAGCGTCATAGTACGGTGTCTGATGAAAATGTCGTATCTTGTGAATTTTGTTTTCTATATAATATGCAAATTTTTACAGTAATTCCATTGCACGCAAGATCATTAAAATTGTAAACGTTTTCGTGAACGAACGAAAGAAACAAATGATATGTCGAGAACGAATTTGCGCCTTTTACCAGTGAAGGTATTTCGGTAAAGGAAACTTAAATGCGCAGTGATGAAATTGAAAAGCCAAATCCAAAATAATACTCTGCAGCAATACAGCAGGTAGGAGAGGAGGTGGTAAGAGTTTTGTACAACCAACAAAACGGTTACTGCTACTAGCTACTACGTAAATCATAATTCGTTGCGAGCTTTGGCTAGCGAAAGGATACGTCTCGTTCCACCGACACCGGCCGCCGTCTATCCGAGCCCATGATCCTCGAAGAATCCTTGTGGCGTTTCGTCCTACGAAGAAGACAGTACGAATTAATTAATTTTTCTCAGTTCTAATTCGATGCAGTGCTGCCGCGCAAATTGGTTTGACACGACGAAGAGCAAACAAAAAATTGTCTTATCGAGTGTTTCTTTTCCACTTTTTTTCTTAAATTGTTTCATATTTCATAATTGTTTTCGTTTCATTGAGTGTTACGAGAGCGTGAGAGAGAGAGAGTTTCATTTTTATTAATAGAGCGGAAAGCAATGCAACAATATAACAATAGAAAACGAGAGTTAGTTTGTTAATATGTATCAAAACGAATGGTGATAGTAGTAAAACAAGAAACAATTGTAGATTATTTTTAAAATGCAAATGAAAAGAACAAAAACAACTAACGCTTACTAACTCCCAGTCCTGTGCTAGAGAAATGCAAAAGTACTAGATTGAACAGTTACTAAAAGACAAAATAAAAGAGAAGCTATACACGGTTAGAATGAACAAAAAAAATGCAAGTAAACCATAGCCGTGCTAATGTTAAACAAAGAACATAAGTTTGAATTAGATTGTGACAATACACACTGCATACACCACTTCGTATAGCCGTATAAGAAAAATTACACTCAAATGTATTTTATTTTGTAATACTTTCACACATCACTTTGATTATTTGATTAGTGAAATAAACAAATGATACAAATTTCATAATATTACGACTGTCAAATAATCAAAACCCTCTTTTAAGGTGAAATTTATAATTTCGAGGAACCATTTGCTCGTCAAATCACTTTCTGCTTATAATTCACGATAAAAATGGATTAGTAATACCTTTTGGTATACAGGAAGTGAATGTAGATTGAAAAATCAAAATATGGAAAAACTTGTCACTCGGTTTAACATACAAATACAACTTTTGCGATACAATAGAATTTTTTATCGTAAAATGAATTTTTGAATGTGGGAATGCGTCATTTGTTTATGGATATTTTAGATTAAATGTTTCTATTCCAATATGAGATGTCGTTTAATAAACTAAATAAGTTCTCGCTAGACGGTCAAGGCGTAATTGTGGCTAAACCTTAAGTAAAAATCAAGAAAAACTCTCGAAAAAATAATGTTGGATGAAATTAAATAATGATAATTGTCAGTTAATAAAAAACAGATGAACAAAACATAGCTTATTCTTACTGCAAACGTTATATTTAAACCGAAAAATATAGTTGCAGCTATAGAAAGTGGTGGTATTGGTGTATCAGCTTTTAAATTAAGAATAGTTTGCAATATTCTAGAAAAGGACTGTGCGGTACGAAACAATTACAACTGTTAGTGGATGCAAAATGCATTTGCTTAGCACTTGACGGTATGTGTTGCGTTCGTGCATTCGGCAACAAACATTATCAGGGAGAGCTGCATTTGAAGAACATCAAAAACACATAAACATGCAATCATGGGGACATGGTCAGAGACAAACACACATACAAAACAAACAAACAAAAACACACAAACACATACACTTCTACGTACCTTTTTCGGGGGGAGTAAGAAGAAGGAGCTTGACTTTTGGTTCGCTTTTGGATTTGCTTTGTACCGAGAACCGGTTGCGATTAGAGAAGAGCTCGAGCAGAGCGGATGATGATAATTATGCGTGATGGGATAATAGGAGAAAGTGGAAAGACGATCGCGACTATGAGGTAGTAAGTGTCACCCCCTTTTTTGGGGGTGATTCATTTTTAGAGAACAGCATATGTGTGTTATTGGATGGTAAATTGGATGGAAATGGAAACAAAAAACAAAAGATGCAAACAACACAGCAGCAAGAACATTGATTACGATCAAAGAATGTGTTTGCTTCATCAGCAACAATCAAACCGTCGACTGCATTGAAATGAATAAGTTTAATCACTAATTTCTTCACTGTTAATTCACCCTACGGGTCTGCTATTGAAAGTCTCAGTAAAGCATTAGTGAAGAGATTTGAAAAATAAATTAAAATCAAAGTTGTTTTAGAAAAAAACAAACAAACTAAATGAAAACCATTGAGCAAATATTTCAATTATACAGACAAAGGAAACAGCCGCATAAGCTTGGTGCATTTACTATTTGCTGGGTAAGTGCATCATATTCCCTAATCATGCCTAAAGTTCAGGGAGGAAAAACGGAATACGACTGTGCTTTTTAAAAAAAAACTTGCTGTACGTACGCTACAGTTAGTTTTGGTTATGGTAAATGTGGACTAGTTTTAAGTATGTGTTATGCAAAGACGGGGAAATAATTATATCATTAAGCATGAACATATTCCAAATTGATAGGTAGATACTTGACAATCCACCGTATTAAGAATTAGCATTTGTCACTACTATTGTAGAGTAAAAGAGAGTAATATATTGTACAACCCACGGTGTCGCCGCTTTCCATAGAGAGCGATCGGTATGGGTGAAAGCTTTCACTTTTTGTTGTATTACAAGACGTTTGCTGAAAACTTTCTTCCATGCGTTTCCTAAAAAAAACAACACCAATAGAACGCGACAACACGTGTATGTGTACGTTTGCAAACCTTTCCCGAATCTTTCTACCACCCTAGCAATTATGTTTTATTAAGCTATCACTACTGGCTTGTACAAAGGTAGCTGCGCAAAGGTAGTTGCGTATCTTGTCGACCAAACTGATAAAGGCCTTAGAAACCAGAAAGGATTGAAGGAAGTATGGTAGAGAAAGTAGAAAAACACAAGAGGGATGTATCGCTGGATCAAGGCTTTGTTTTTGTGTTCAGAGTAGTCCAATATCTCTTAAGGCACCGTCCGCCGCTTCATCCTGGACAAAAGGGAAAATATAACAATATACAAAGGGAGGTGTTGTTGGTCTGTTTCTTTTGTTGGTGCTAATAGTAATAGGATGGAACAGTTGGTAGGCTTTAGCCAATCGGAACGGATAAACTGATTAGACTGTGGTAGAGAAAAGGGGATAGTGTAATTGGTACCGGATAAGGGTGTGAAATCATTAAAATACTACAAAGTACTGTCGCGATATTGTTTGCGCCCGTGTTGTTTTGCGTAGTTGCATTATATTTACATAGCGAGAAGAAGTGTAAGCGCTGCCTGCCATCGTCAGTGTTGGTTGAGTGGTAATGCTTGGCAACGGTGAGCTTTATGTTTTGGGTTCGATGTGTTGGATCATGCCGGAATGCACTGGTTGATGGGTTGGAGTGTGGTTCTAAGTGGGTTGCCTAACGCCACACCATTACTTGCTACATACATGCATATAAATCGTACGTTGGCTAATAACAAAAACAGTTTAAGTTAGACTTCTAGAATATAAATATATACATAAGAAGAAAGGAGAAGAAAACAAACCATCCAAACCTGTTGACCGCTGGTGTGGCTTAGTTTAGCGAGATAATTTGGTATAAGATATAAGAGTAAAAGATAACATATACGATATATCGGTCAGCATTAAAATAAATCTACGATTAGTCGGAGTGAAGCAAATTGTTCTACATAAAAATGCACCCCAATGCTAATGCGGCTTCAAAATTTAGTGAAAAATGTACAATACAAATATGGTTTTCATTCTAACAATAAATCTAAATGCCAATAAAATGGAAAGAAAGTAACCAGCACATGGAAAAGGAAAATAGATTTGCAACCCCGTAAAACTGTGAGAGAAACATTTAAATGTGATACAACGGGAAAATTAGCCTTTTTTCCTAACTTTACAGAACGACAGCAGAAGAAGCAGAGATACATCATCTCCATTTTGCCAAAGTGAAACGAACGCCAAGAAGAACATCGAGGGAAAACCGAAAGAAAAAGTAACAAAAAGAGTAGAAAGTTGTGTGTTGGGTGGTGTATATTTTGGGCATATTTCTTTTGGGAACATATTCCTAACTAAAAAGTATATCATTGTTACATGTGTTGTGTATGACGTGGAGGGGTCTGTTGTTTTGTTGTTTTTGTTTCTATCTCTGTATTGTTTATTTGTTTAAGGCTCCTTTTCACAAAAGAGTATTTGTGAGGTGATTGCAATTGTAATTGTTTTTTTTTGTAATCTAAAATATTACCGAAATATATGTATTGCCAATTGTTATCACTCAGCTTGTGAGAAAAATAGAATGCTATTTAGTGTAAAGAATAATAAATAATATTTCCGTTTTTGTTAAGTTAACTATTAAGAAGCCCTTATCAGCATTATTGTTGATTTCTGTGTCGCTTATGTTATTAATCGTTAAGTCATGTAAGTATGGTTCTTGCATGCTGAAAAGCATTGCTAGACGGATTTTTTCTGCCGGACGTAGAATTTTTTTTCCGAAATGAACTTATGCACGAAAAACTCTTAAAAAGAAATCCTCTCACTTGAAGCAATCGAACAAGGTCAAATGTGAAAAACGGTTGTGTCTTAGGTTATGTTTTGCGTTGATCGGAAGATGGCAAACGACGGTAGACGGAAAACCAAACAAACCGAAGTGATGGTGTACGAATCGGGTTTGAATTTAGTACAATAGAAAATAATCTTCATCGTCTAAGACCTGTAACAGAAGGTGGTGAATTTAGTGGCGGCGAAATTAAACGCGAAATGCTGTGGTCCCAATTCCAACCAACATAAGAAGAAGAGATGGTTCTGTCGCAGAATGATAGCGGAGCGAATGTAATGATGCACTGCATCCCAGCACCAGAGAAGATCCCGATTTCTCTTTCGTATTGCGACGAAGACAATGCAAAATTTGCTGCGGGGCTTTTCCTGCATATGCTTGCGAAATAACTACTAATTCGAAGAAGCGAATGAATGAAAATCTAATTAATTCTAGATAGTAGCAAACTTGAAGGACCAAAATTGATCAAAAGAGAAAGCGAGAGACAGTACGAAAGTCACTTAAGAATGAAAACTAATGTAACAGTAACGAGAACGAACAATTTAAATATT
Source organism: Anopheles maculatus (assembly GCA_002091835.1). Lineage (NCBI taxonomy): Eukaryota > Metazoa > Arthropoda > Insecta > Diptera > Culicidae > Anopheles > Anopheles maculatus. Next base: position 66,872 of record KZ062613.1, read on the forward strand.
TAACGTAAAAGCACATTTGAATAATCCTAACCATTTGCATATTTACAGCATAGATGAAGAGGATGCGCTCATTTCTGTATCAGCCCAGCTCTGTCGATTGCCACACACTATGCCTGCTGTTCGGCGCAAGCCAAAACGAAGGACAAAGCCACATATTGTTTGCCAACCAATTATCCATAAACTATTGACTATTTTAACCTTTTTGCCTGCTTGAGTTGAACCAGCTGAACGCGAAATGCAATAGCAGAACAGTAAATTAATCATTTTAATCAAATCGCCATATTGTTTTGGTTTATTGTGCACTTTTGCACGGTTTTCATGTTCGTTAATATTCGCACATTAGCACTCCAGTTCCTTTTGCTGCATCGGGTTCGTTTGTTGTGCGGGACGGAAGAAGAAGAAGAATACACAAAAAGACAAATAAATAAAAGCAATTTGCAGCACACATCTCGGCGCATTGAGAGAGAGAGAGAGACATTCGCGGCGTGTGTGTTATTTTGTTGTTTTAAAATTTTATTAAACCAACAAAACTTTCGTACGCTTAAGCGTCAAGCATGCAACTTCCTAGCGCCAATAAAGATAGAATACTCTCGCATAAAATAGCACAAAGCAGTTAGCGATTAATTTGAACCAAAATAAACATGAGCCTTATTCGATACTACCTACAGCGGGTGTAATGGGCCAATTCATTAGTTAAGGGTTTCGTTTAAATCCTATCATTTGAACGGTCGGTGCATCCATTTACGATGGTAAAGGATACGATCAAATTATGTCACACATTATATGGCCATGTAGGTGGTGGTTGTGTAGCAGTTTTCGTTCACATTAAGTTTCCAATTTGCGTTTTTCTCACAAAAAACAACAGTACACAAAATTCGTAGAGTAAAATCGTGAAAGAAAAGAGAAAGAGAGAGAGAGAAAGAGAAATAATTGAAGGAAAAGGAGATGAAAAAAGCAGATCGTTTTTTTTATGGCACGATATCCTACTACCGTGCTGAAGTTCTTTTCCGAAAGCGCGAAAAAGCTAAACATACCGGTCAAAATGGTTGCAAACGAAGCAGCTGGATAAGCGAACTTGTCAATTTTAATAAGAAAATTCTTGCACAACAAAACAGCTCATGCAAATGGTAAATCAAGTTCTCCTTCTTCGGTGATAAAGTAACAAAAATAGAATAATATAAAACTAAAAATTGGAGGGAAGTTGACTTTAATTGTAAATACTGAAATTCTACTCTTATTTGAAAGAAAACAAAGATAAGGAAACAGTACAGACAGAGAGAGAGAGAGAGAGAGAGAGAAATAATTGAAGGAAAAGGAGATGAAAAAAGCAGATCGTTTTTTTTATGGCACGATATCCTACTACCGTGCTGAAGTTCTTTTCCGAAAGCGCGAAAAAGCTAAACATACCGGTCAAAATGGTTGCAAACGAAGCAGCTGGATAAGCGAACTTGTCAATTTTAATAAGAAAATTCTTGCACAACAAAACAGCTCATGCAAATGGTAAATCAAGTTCTCCTTCTTCGGTGATAAAGTAACAAAAATAGAATAATATAAAACTAAAAATTGGAGGGAAGTTGACTTTAATTGTAAATACTGAAATTCTACTCTTATTTGAAAGAAAACAAAGATAAGGAAACAGTACAGACAGAGAGAGAGAGAGAGAGAGAGAGACGCAGAGAGGACGGACGAACGAACGGACGGACATATTTTCTAGCCATTCTAAAGAAACTACATCACAAAATCTAAGCTAAACACCCGATAACGGTATTAGTAACGCATTCGTATACATGCTGGATATCTGTGTTTTTAAGGATTTTTTGATAGATCAAGAAGACATAAGACAAGACACTACGACACTAGAACATACATGGTACTAAATTGGAAGGACTAAAACAGTAAAAATGTAAGAGGATATTCTTTTTGTTTGTTTAAAAATTGCAGCAGGGCACATTCCACATACGATCTAACAGTTATGTTAAACATTAGGATGCTGTTATTGTGACTAAATTACTTAAACGCTAAACGCTTAGGCTAATTTAAGTACTACACTGTTCATGCCTTTTCAAAAAAAAAAAAGAAGGGTGGACATTTTTCTATCGACGAATTACGTTTAAACTTTCTGCAACCTTTCACAAGGAATGATATGATTAATAGGAGATCTTTCTTGATCTACCTACTCTATACACCAACCCACACGATCATGTGTGTCTGTGTGTTTGGGTACCCTACATATCACCGCCAATGGGCTCCAACAAAATGAAGAGGCATTTATGTAAAAAAAAATAATTGTAATACAAAACAAAACAGAATATGACAACATAACAAAGCAAAAAGATAGAATAAAATTGGGCATTTTTTGGCTTCGGGCAAGACAGATAAATTGATTGTGGATTGATTCTTTGTGAGCAAACAAACCAACTCAAACAGTAACTAATCTTACAGTAGCAAATGGTGTAAAATTGATTTAAAAATGATTATAATAACATAACATAACACAAGGACAATATAACTAACTAAAAAGCACGCAGATCAACAGAACAAAACTTTAACAAACAAATATCGCTGCTCCACCTGAACCGACACACGGAAATGGTCGAGCAAAATAACAACAGTTTGGCATGAATCGGCAGGGAAATAAATAGCACAGATGCGATATAAACGGAAAAGCTTATTTAACGCAACGTCAGGACAGCGTATTTGATACACGCTGTGGCTGACGGTGAGCGATGAGCGTAGGGAGCCGATAGAGCGTGTTTGTTTTGTGTAGCTGAATGAGAATGTAAATTAAAACTAAAAAAACACAGCTTAAGGCATCGTTTTCGGTTGTCTGTGTGTCTGTGGTTTGCAGTAGCTTCTGTAACATGGATGGTGGCAAGAGTCTCGTTTTGATGACATCGTTTTGCAAGGGAGTTTCTCGCTTACTGTGAGCTTATATATCGTAAGAATCATCGGGTGTACTGACCTCTTGTAGCACATCTTGAGCCGCTATTGCCTTGAGGACATTCTTTTTGGACGTTTCCTGTATTTCGCCTCCCACGAGCAGCTCGTCCAGTATGAAATAGGCCTTCTCGAAGTTAAATATGATGTCCAGCTCACAGACCTGCAAAACCATCGAGAGCGAGCGTTAATAGTTTGTGGCACACTGTGCGAAACAAAGCGTACACTGCGCTACTTACACTGCCGAAGTACTTGTCCAACAGCTCCACGTATCTGTGTATTACTTCCAGCGTTAGCAGCTCATTGTCGTTCTGTTCGATAGCGCAGCAAAAGTACAAGCTGGCGTATCTGTAGAGATTGAAGCGATTGCGGATTACAATTATGTTCCCGTTTTTTCTGCTACGAGTGAGCCTCGCGTTTACTTACCTTTTGTAAACAATGGTACAGTCTTTCCACTCCAAGAAGGAACACATCTTGGGCTTACGGGAGAGGATTGTTGTGATCAGTTCGCGGGTGATCTTCTTCTTCACCTTATCCGAATGTGCGACGTACCATTTCTGTAGCCTAAGTTTGCCTTGTCGGCTGAACAGAAGCATAAACTGCAGCTACAAAGGAAAGCGAGGGTTGCAAAAGTATTAGCTTTGATAACGCGCTCTGTCGACTAATTGCTACACTGTTTGCACGACATATCCAACATATCAACTGATGACGTCATGGAACCGGGACGTATCGTATTTTCTGAGCGCACTTTCAGACGGATCATAGTCGGGACTAGTTCATATAATGATTGTATCATATTCTAGCTAGTTAGCTGCAGACCACGAAATACACGTACCATTATGTTCTACAATAGGGAGATCACAATTTTCGTTTAAAACATGTAACAATATGCACCCGAACGAACTGGAAACGAGAAAAATAATATGTGTTGCTGTCAAATATGTGTCACTGACAGCGTTGTAGGAAAAATGGTCAGGGGTGGCAAAGTGTTTTTCGTAGCAGAATGCAGTTTTCCATTTCAATCATTTCAAAAGGACGATTTCATTTTCTATTTCTATTAAAAAATAAAAAAAAAAACGATTTTAGTGCTATAACAATAGTTCTGACGGGAAATCATATCGTTTTCTTTAATTTTTATCAATGACTGAAAAGAATGGAAAAAGATAAATACTTGAAGTATTGAGTTCCATTATCATAAACGAATACCGCACGTTGACGGCGAAAAAACACAACTCAATTTGTTGAGATCGAAAAAAAAGAAAAAGGGAAAACAATTTGTTGTAGACGACAATGAAGCAAAAGTGGTGCGAAAAATGTGAAAATACGACGCGAAACACATAATTTGCAACCGTAGCACGGCCCTCATTGCACGGTACACGACCGCGATGGATATCGTACGGAAAAGCGCGCCGAGCACGGCCACCTCTGCCGCGAGTGAATCTAGGGCGGCCCTTATCGATTTCAAGAAGATTTGTCGCATATGTGGAAAAACGGATGAAACGCTTACCTCGGTACATTCGCGCTACCAGAACGACCTGCGGGGCAAGATAGCAAAGTATCTGAACGTGGATATCGAAGAGAATGGGACACTGCCGACGAAAATCTGTTTCTGCTGCAAAGACATCATCACCAAGTGGCACGACCTGTTCGAGAAGTGTCGCGTGATGGAGGAACGGTTTGAATCGATACTGAAATCCTGCGAAGAGCAACGGCAAACGGAATTGCTAGCGAACGGTACGCACGACGAACAGATGGATAAGAATGACCATTCATCGAAGGAGGACGCTGAACCTGATGGTGGCAGATTGGAGAGTGTTGCTAATGCTGCACCACCACCAACAGCAACATCCCATCACGATCAAGAATCGAAGAAGAGGTAAAAGAAAATCATGTCCTTGTACTGTTGATTGCCGATGTTTATTGTGGGTTTCTATTTTGTATTAATTTTAGTCAAAAATCTTCAACTAAAAGCAGAACAATTACGTGTACATTTTGCCGCACGGATGCTGGGTCCGCTAACGGTAGTACATTATTCGAATCTCAAACGGCACTAGTGGATCACCTGAAGGATCAACATTGGGAGCAGATCTTTCACTGTGAGCAGTGTGATAACTATCTAGATCGGGCTATCCTAATCGAGCACATGACGATGCATGCACTAAGCTTACTGCAACCCGTGTCCGTGACCGAAGGAACGGAACAGGAACCGGAAAGCATGGCGTCCGGATCGGGCATGGGAGAAGATGAGCCGGAGGGTGAAATGGAAGAGGCTGAAGGAAGCCAGCAAACGACGGAAGTAAAATCCGGAGAAGGTAGCACAAACAAGGAAAACGATGAGAAGGATCTGGCTGCAGCAGCCACCCCCGATGCGATGAAAACCGTGGAAGGACGTAAGCTGTATTGCTACATCTGCGAAAAGACGCTCGGCAATCGAAGCGCGTACTCGTACCACGTGAACCAGGTGCATTTGAACATAAAAAAGTTCGATTGTACATTCTGCGAGAAAAAGTTTGGCAATCGACGCTTGCTGAACAATCACATCGCTAATCTGCACTCGCGGGAGCGTAATTTCGGTTGCACCGTGTGCGACAAGCGGTTCAAAACGAACGTTGCGCTGTACAATCACATGCGTGTGCATGACGATAAGCTACAGTTTAGCTGCCGGTTTTGTGACAAAAAGTTCCGGTTCCGGAACCATCTCGTAAGCCACGAGCTGGTCCATCTGGATGAGCGAAACTACTCCTGCAGCCAGTGCGACAAGAAGTTCAACACGAACGAATGTCTGCAAAAGCACAAACTGACGCACGTTACGACGGAACCGTACCAGTGCCCGCTGTGCGGTTTCAGCACGAAGCAAAAGCGCTATCTGGTTCTGCATGCCAAGCGCATCCACATGGTACGATAGAATGTGTTGGGAACGAGCCAAAAATGGGAAGCGAATGGAGCGAAACACGATGACAATGCTCTCACTGAAAAGTTTCTTACGATACTCAATATATTCCGATGGTAAGTAATAAGTAAACATTAAATTGATTTGATTTTAGGCCAAATTGACTAGCAACCTACGACTTAGCGCATCGGGTGTAAGCAACTCGATGCCGTGGTTCAAAGACAGATAGAGCAGCAGTAACGAAGCGGGCAGATGATCAAAATGAGCATCATACACATGCATGATCTCGATTGATCATTGCAAATCGATAAACACATTCTCTAAGCTACCGGTGTACCTGAAAACAAAGAAAGAAGGAAAAAAGAAAACATTAGTGTGTAGAATGTGCGATCATTTCGTAATTTTAGTGCAACCAACATAAGCAAGATTGCGGATTTGTGAAGACACATGAGCATGAAGCATCATCAGTAAGACAAACCCCTTAAACACTAAATCACCACATGTCGCGTAGTCAAAAGAAAAAAGAAAAGCTAAACAAAATCTACTTCAACTCGAACAAATTATCTAGCGTATGCGTACATCATGGTAATATATAAATACATATATATTTAGTATGTCGTGTTGCCAGCCGTTACGTAGGACAACTTGTAAGAAGCAGCAGGTTATACAGCGGACTCTTTTTACTAATTTGCCATTATTTGAAGTTCACAAGCGTGCCGAGGCAAGCCGCGTCTCGCGTGTGTGTTGTTCATTTTTGTATAATGTTAAGCGTTTTCGGTTATTTTTTTTCATACTAGGTTAGTTAGCTTCGTTAAGGTATAGCGCAACTAAACAACGCCCCGTGACTGTTATTCGCAAACTGGTGGTGGAATGTGCCACACAGAGACATTGAACGTGTTTCTTTGTTTATTTGTATTATGTACTGTAATTGTTTTGGACTGAAAGCTTGCTCTGATCGCCAGTATTTATTCCACGCCAATGTTAGGCGAGCAGCGTTTTGTTAAGTGCTAAGTAAGTTTTTTTTTTGGCAGTATTTATTAACTTATTTATTTATTTGTGTCATCCTATGGGTAGTGAATCGTTACTGTTAATCTGTAAGAACGCGTATTTATTAATCGGCTCCCAAATAAATTAAGTAGAACGTGCTAAGTTATTCTCTGTCGTAGCGCCAATAGCAAGAGGAATATGGTTGCGTTTAATTTGGAAAGAAATCTGAAAAAAATGGTGCGCAAATGTACATGCCCGGTATTTATAGCCATCTACGTAAGAGAAAAGGCAAAGTATGTTTAAATATTATATTATTTTAATAACAGGACTATTTTTTTTATTTGAATAAAAGATATCCGTCCATATGCTCGTCCCAACGAACCCATAGTGCGAAATCGTATACAGTCTTTACCCGACATACGCGGTTCTCAACTTACGCGGATTCGGAGATTCGCGGATTTTAAAATTTGACAGAATGATGAGTTTATTGATATCTAATTGAGTTCTTCCGTTGTCAAACCCACGCATTATGATGGTAATTCAAGGAAATCAACATTGTATTGTGTCCGTTCGTTTTAACTGCTGATGTTTTCCAAGCGACCAACAATGTCGAATAAAAAGCGCGCAAAATGAATCGCAATATCTTTTGCAGAAAACATGCATATTATCAACCAGCGTGAAACTAAAAATTTTGTTGCTGCTATCAGCCGGTAAACCAATCGCACGGAGTGTTTGGAGAGTGTTTCGATGAAAAGAAATATTATCAAGTAGAACCGAGACGACACCGTTATGAAGACGAAACCGTTTTCAAATTTATTCGTTACATGTGCATGTATGCTAGATCCCTGAACAGGAACTATAAACTATGTGTCAAGCAATATTCGAGATACGCGGATTTCTCTGGTCCCCATTATCCGCGTATCTCGGGTATAGACTGTATTCAATTCGTCACACCTTTGCCAAACGTACAAGGTTACCTTGGGCGTAGCTGTCAAAATAATCACCGGTTTGTTTACATCGTTTCTGCCAATCGAATGGCACGTTGCCGCATTCCGGTGTGATTAAAACTGTTGATCGAAAACAATACAACACAGTACATCATTCTTTTGTCCGAATGGATTACGCAGCATTCGAAGCGGCTCACAAGCCTCAACTGCAATCGTCTGGTGTGCCGGAACTACTGTGGCCAGAGCTGTACCGTAAGCTATCTGATCAGGTGTTCGATGCAGGCCTTTCCTTCTCCCTGCTTGCGGTGGATTACGGTGATGAGCCTCGAGCACCGGAAGATCCCGTGTGGACGCTGCAGGTGTCTAAAGAAGGCGGACTGAAAGCCGACGATCCGACGGAAATCTATTTAATCGATCATGCGTGGACATTTCGTACGGATAATGCTCGCCAATTACTAAACGCCCATCCGGAGCTGGTTAGCCGTTTGGCCGTCATGATGGGACTGCAGCAAGATGATGATGTACCGCCGAACACGTACATCCCGCGCATCCTGCAGGACATGTGGCGCTGGTGCAATACTTATTCGTTGCACGCGGACGGACTGTCGGTGGAAAACCGAATGCCGATCTGGTATGTAATGGACGAGGTGGGAAGTGCGATACTGCACGGTGATTCACCCAACTGTCGGGTCGTTCCGTTCATGCACATCGCGGAAGGTATCACGTACAGTTTGCTCTTCCCAACGGAGGACATTGAGGAGGGTGAAAATCTGTACCGAGATTTCGTGGAAAGTGCGCCAACCGGTTCGCGGGAACGGGATGCTCTGCTGCTTCCGTGGCGGTACGATTCGTTCGTGAAGGAAGATTTCGCTCAAGTAGAACCGGCGAAGGAATACTTTCTGGCCGGTCACATTGAAGAGTCCCTGCCGGATCCGGACGTGCCACCGCCGCTTATCGACGGAAACCGATCGCTGAAGGTGTACTCGCAGTATGACCTTGTCAACCAATACCTGACGGATGCGGCTTATGAAATTGTAACCGATCCGGCCGAAGCGGACATTCTCTGGATGACGAGTCATTTCAAGGATTTCCGCGAGCTGAGCGAAAGCAATCCGAACCAGTTCGTAAACCAGTTCCCCTTCGAGAACGTAATGACGATCAAGGATCTGCTCAGCATCGTTTGCCGTAGAATGGCCAAGGAGCAACCGCCGACCGGTGGAGAAGAACCATCACTAGCACCCAACCCATGCTGGCTGCCGGTAACGTACAATCTGAAGACGGAGCTGGTACCTTTCGTCAGCTACTACCAGAACTGTGCCCAGCGCGGCATGGACAACCACTGGATTGTGAAGCCATGGAATTTGGCCCGTACGCTCGATACGCACATTACGGACAATCTGACGCAAATTATGCGTCTGCAGCAAACGGGACCAAAGATTGCGCAGAAGTACATCGAGCATCCGGTTCTGTTCGAGCGGGCAGAGCTCGAAGCAAGCGTCAAGTTTGACGTGCGGTACGTGCTGCTGTTGAAGAGCAGCTTACGTGTACACGAACTTCTTCCTGCGCTTTGCCAACAAACCCTTCCAGCTGGATGATTTCGACGATTACGAGAAACACTTTACCGTCATGAACTATGGTCAGTTTCAGTTGCGCCACATGAAGTGTGATGAGTTCGTGCAATGCTGGCGCGCCCAGTACCCGCACCATCCCTGGGACGCGATCGAGGCGGACATTTGTGAAATGCTGAAGGAGATGCTGCAGGGTGCTACGCGATTGGGGCCGCCGTGCGGTATCGGTGCAAGTGCTCAATCGCGCGGCCTTTATGCGGTAGATTTGATGCTCGAGTGGACGGAGGCCGGCAGCAGGATACAGCCGAAACTGTTGGAGGTCAACTTTACGCCGGATTGTCAGCGGGCGTGCGAGTACTATCCGGAGTTTTACAACGATGTGTTCAATTTGCTGTTTCTGGATCAGGAAAATTTGGACGTGTTCAGGCGAATTGTTTAGGTCGGCGAACGGTGAAATATGGAATAAAGTGAACAGTGTCTTATGATGAAAAAGCTCGATTGGAAGAATTTCGGAGAGAGAGTGAAGAAAGAACAACACACAGCAGCTTTTTGGTAACGTTACAATTTTATTTCCGATGATGTTTTTGTCCACATTCGTTTTGCGCCCCAATATCGTTTCCCAAATTCCAACTAGTTACACACACGCACACACACACACAAACACATTTCTTAAACCGATTCTTATTTTTCATTCTCTGCCATCTCTGCAAGATCATCTAACCGAAACAGAAACAGTGCTGAGAATTGAGCATCATCTCGGGAAGGGTAATCAGTGGGGCACATTTAGCACTTCCTTATGATCCTATTTACCTTATGCCTATTCCGCTTGGTGTGCTTCAATGTAGTTCCGTAAGTCGATCATTTGTTTTTCTTTCTTCCGTTTTGCTCTATATTTTTTTTATTTTAAAATCAGTTTCGACGTACATACATCGCTTGCATTAGTTGCGTTCACGTCTCTCAGTTATCAGTTGTTTCATTGGTTTTCCAATTAGTTTTAGTTTATTTGCTTTACGTGCTTTATCGTGTATTTCCTTCCACGGTCTGTTTCGAGTACTATTCCACGAGTATGTGTTGAGTTAGCGACAGTGTCCCGTTGGTACGTATCATGAAAAATATTTTCATGCAGTTAATAGTTTTATTTCAACAATAGTGCTTAAACCATTGCGCGTTAGTGGGTGAGTGAGTGAGTGAGTGAGTGAAGAGGTGTGTGTCTTTTAGCATTTCCCGTTATAAGTTTTAAAAACACTTAGATGCTGCACCTCAGTAGTAAGTCTTAAATGCAGTTATAGTGAAATCACATTGACATTTTATCTGTTTCCGTGTTTATATGTTTCTAAATCTTGCCTGGCACAGGTTTATCAGTGTAAAAGAAAATTGTAAAGCTTAGCAGAAAGTAGAAAGGAAGAATGCACGATTTGGAATTAAACATACTATTTTTTGCAGCAAAAATGGGTGTAAGAAAATATTGAATTTCACACAAGATATTTCCCCTACAAAGCTATCACTAAATAGTTATGTGTTTCAATAACTCTTAACCATTTTTAGCCTTGTCAGTTATAGGACACACAGCTATTTACAACTCACTTTGATAAGACAGACGTCGAATTGTGTTAAAATGAAACAAATGTGTGGTTAACCTTTTTTTAACAGTAGCTTACAAGAGTATCAAAGCAAAACGGCAATTTTGTCATGCTGGTTGCATCGATTTGGGCGTTTCGTGAACATTTTTCGCAGTGTTGCCTTAAACTATGCAATTCGCAAGGCAATGCCACGCTTTATTCTTCTTAATTTTGTCTGTAAACTGCAAAATTCACTGCTTTCTTCCGATAAATAGAGAATATTTAGGGGTTTTAGAAAATGTATGTAGACACTGGGAAAGATTTTTGGTGGCAACAGTCGATAGAGAGGACACGGTAATTAGTTGGTTTGTGAATGGTTTGAATGCGTGTATTTGAGTTTTTCAGTTAGGGGAAAATTTACACCTTACCGTAAATTATATTCTCTTTCTCTTTATATGTTTGCCAACCAGATGGGCAAATAGGATGCTATACAAAACACAATTCTAAATGCCCTTTAAACTCTAACCCACCGGCACAATCTTAACTGCTGTACCCATTTTAACCACAAATTAGCCTCTACTTATAGGCAAACGCATGCATATATAACTGTTTATAAAAGATGCAAAAAAAGTGCGTGATAAATATTTGCGCGTTAAATAACAAAATACACTTGAAGAAGAACGGACCCCACTGCACTGCATAAACTATCGGCATTAAATCGTAACGTCAAATTGGGGAGATGATAAATAATCCTTCCTTCCGTAAACCGCGCGTTACTGTACAACTGTCAATTTAAATTCTTCAGTGTGCGCCATTTCCTTCTTGCTCTCGCACGTGTCGCAACGACTCAACAAGTGCGCGCGTGTCTTCTCCTTGGCAAACAAACACACCGCTAGTCCGTTTTCGCTAGTTTAGAATACTTTCTACGATGTCTTAAAATATGATGCTTGCTCTTAAAATACAAACGTCCATATAATATGCACTTTAACCATCTCTTGCTTTCTTGATCTCTCTCTCGCTCTCTCTCTCTCTCCCTCTGTCTTTCTCGTTCTATCTTGCTCAGTAGCCACGTTCTTATAGGCGATAGCTTTTACAACTCTTCTTAATAACTAAATGATCCTTCTATATACGCATTTCCTCTACCAGTTCGGCTTAAACATCAACATGATCAACTGCTCGCCTTCACAACGAATAAAATGCTAATGTACAAATGTCACATGGAAGCGTAAAGTTCCATTTGGTGTGGCAAGCCGGTTGGTTTTTCCACCGCAGCGGCGGGAGTGCACTGAGCAGCCACCTCAAATCCCCCCACATCGCCGGGAAGCATATATGCAATTTCCTATCGATAAGCCTATCTAGTGTGTTTCTCTCTCTGCTTTACTCACTTCAACGGTTACAATCGTTGCTCTTGCTCCATTGGCTGACGGTGGAAGAAAGTGTACAATACACACAGGAGACGAAGGACATTAATAAACAGCAACAAGCCACAAATACATCATATATATATATATAGCTCACTCTTAATTCTATTGTGTATTTTGCTTCGTTTTTCTTTTCTTCTACACAGTTTTTCCCACTTCGCTTTTTCTCTCTTCTCTTTCACTTCCCTCTGCTCGACCTACTGCCTCACCACGTTCGTCTTGCCGCTTGTATATAAATAGTAACAAAAAGCAACAAAATAAATGAATATTTTATATTCATGTTTCAACACACTATCGCTGCCTTATCATAATTCTGTTCAATATTGTCTTCTTTCTACTAGTGATGTACTAAACGCGCGGGGCCTTTATCTCTCCCTTTTGTCTCGTGTTTTTTTGTTCTTTTTCATTTTGGTTCTTTATCGTGGTGCGGTTTTTCACGTTTGTTTCCTTTTTATTATTCACCTTTTTGACTTTTTTGTTGTTGTTGTTCAAAATCGGATAATAGAGAGAGCGAGAGAGCACGTTCTTGCTTTTAATAAAAGCTCGACCGGAAAAAGGAGAAGCCAGAAGAGAAACCGTTTCTGAGTGAAGTGAAAGGTACACACACGGTGGTTATTTTTTTGTTGCACCGGAAATAATTAACATTAACCATATCGGTGCTGGCTGATGATCTACACTTTTAATATGCTTTTTTTATCTTTCCTTTTCCGGATGGGATCGTTGTTTTGTTTTATCATCCATTTTTGATCTTTTATTATCAAACAGGGAAGAGTTGTTATATTGAAATTGTTTTGTTTTTATCATTCTGTTTTTGTAACGATAAATAGCTGCTTTTTTAATATTGAAACGGATTTAATTAATTAAAATATTAATATCCACTGTGGCATTGTCATAATAAAGAAGGAAAAAAAAATCATCCACATCGAAAAACTCGGCTCGCTTAACAAAGAACGATACGAGCTTCAATGTTAAACAGTGGCCAGAAGCTAACGAGCAAACAAGGGGCCTTCTTTGTTGCATTAACAGCAGTGGAAATTTAATTGAAACAAGTACACACATAGTTGAAAGTGCGTGATGTTTGTATATGTTTGGTTGCAGCGCTGCGTGCTTCTGGGAGCAGATTTGTTGATTTTGCTTTTAATCAGTGCAACCGGTGTACCGATGGCCGGTTTCGGGTTCAGTTTACTTAATCAGTAACAGTAAGGGAAACACGTGTTTCGATAAGCCTTAACACACTGCTACACATCTTGCAATAACACCTAGCGGCAAACACGTAACGTCCTTACGTTACGACAAAAGCATTCCTATTAACAGCAAGAGGAAGAGAGTGAGAGAGACAGAAGGAGAGAGAGAGAGAGAGAGAGAGAGAGAGAGAGAGAGAAAGATAGCAATAGTTCGATAGTGTACGAGAGAAGATGTGAGACAGAGAGATATAATACGTAGAGAGATATAAAAACGGAGAACAGCCTACACAAACAGTGTTCCTACGACCCGGCGGTGAGCTTTCTCATCGGTCTAGGAAGTGTTTGCTTCCCTTTACTTGGAGTTGCAGATTGTTCCTTTTTTTACTGTCTACCACAGTACAATGGTGTTTCGGTGCGTTCTATAAATCCACCGTAAATCCTTCCCATTTTCTCAGTGTCAGTGTCGGTATAAATCGTACGGTACGGCGTTGCTGGTTATTATTTACGGGATAAACTTTTCGTCGAAGTTTTCTCGATGTGGATCAGTATGCTGTTCGAGGTGCCGAACGTGGAGACGCGTATGTCGAATTTGCCGTCCATGCCGAGGCTGCTCGTCATCAGCCGTGCGTTTTCGATCGTCGAATCGGATAACCTTGAGAGATGCGAGGGTTGGAAGAAGCAAAAAAAACAGATAACAGTGACATTACAATTGGAAATCTGAGTTATTGATAAACGATGGAGCAACAACAACAAAAAAGAATAGAATTGTTGATGAACCATTGAAATGGGGAAACTTCTTAACGAGTGTGGATGGTACGCGATTGCTTGAAGCCAGTCCAGTCATAATCCTTTGTTGTGGTTGTGGGATTTTTCTTTTCTTCCGCTCAAGGACTCGCGAAGTATGTGAATGTCATGCTGGTAATTAGCAAATACTACATGTATTGGAATTTAAAGTGTCCTTACAGAGGTCAGAAAAACTTGATTGCAGCTCAAGTGCATCTCAAATATCAATTCCGATACTGAAGTGCTCTCATCTGCTGCTGACATATACGTTTCTTCGCGTTGGAATAAGATGTAAGTGGCTGTAAATGATGGACGGATACCCTCAGTTCTCTACTCACCTCACATCAATCTCCATACCGCGCATATCGCCACAGTAATTGCCGAGCGTCGTTATCTGATCCTCGCTCAGTCCGTGCAGCGTAATGCCGAGCCACCGTAGCAGCGGCAAATTGGCCAGAAATGCGTGCAGGAACTGTGGTTCGATCCGTTGCTTTTTCGGTCGATCCATCACGACGACACTGTCCAGCTTAATGTGGCTGAGCGTGCTAGATTTCAGCAACTTCGCGACGTTCTTGAGCGTTCGGGCAGCTTCGTCCAGATGGATAATCCAGTTGCACATCTTCAACGTGTTTAGATGGCTGCAACATAGGAAGAGAATTGAGTTATTTTGATGTTTAGATGGCTGGAAATCCTTTACTTATTGTTTGAAGCTATAGCTTCTTATCAGTACGTCAGTAAAGATCGTAGTAAACGTACCTGAAATGATTGTTGAGCGTGTTGAAGAAACCTACGATATCCTTATCGGAAAGGATGAGTGGCGTTGTGCTCGTACTACCAAAACCCGTCCTCGATGGGGCAGAAATATCCAGCTCGCGTAGATTTACAAAACCCACCAGATACGGCAGCATGTGTGGACCCTTCATCGAGAGATGATCGGAGAAGATGATCTGCAGTAAAAGAAACCGACCGAGTATTAAGCTTACAGTAGTCTTAAACGTTCACCAAGCTATGTACCTGTGCACCGGCCAGCTTCAAGTTGACTACAGAACGGCACTCGTACGCACCGGACTGTACCGGCACATCGCTCTTAAACATGGACATGTTCATACGGCAGTTGTTGAGTCCCAGCTCGCGGACCGACGTAAGCGACAGGAATCCACGAACCGAAGCAAGTGTCCCCACGTTCTCTATCCTAAAGCTCCAACCGTCCAAGCTGAGCAGTCGCAGCGTAATGCAGCTGCCCAAGGCACGTGCGGACATTCCGACGGCAGCATCCTCCAGAGCGATCCGGGGCGACCCGAGGCTCATCATCTGCAGGCTCGGTGACTCGCTCGCGCCCAGTACGGTCGGTAGGATTTCGCTCAGCCGGGACGCACCCTCGAGCTTGATCGAGTGCAGCGTCGTGGACACACGCACCGTCTCGCCCAAACACATGGAGTCTTCGAGCGAGAGTTGCGCCTTACTAAGATCTAGCCCGTGCAGCCGGGAGTAGGTATCGCGGGCAGCTAGCAGCAGTTCGTGCAGTGTGCCGGAATTGTGGGGCCCTCCATCGCAGGCAGGCGTCGGATACCAGGTGCGCGATATGACCGAGTCTGTACTGCGTTTGTCCGGCGGTCCTTCCATCGGTTGGCGGGGAAGCGTTGCCGATCGACCCATGTTGGCGGTAGAGCTGAGAACACCTCGTGGCAACGACGAGAAGATTCCGGCCGGATATGAGCGGGGCGAAGGTGCACCAGTTAGGGAGGATTGTTTGATGAGACCCGAATTGCCGCTACTACTGCCCGATCCAGAGCCCATGCTAACACCGCTAGACGACGGTGGATCGTCACGAGCACCCCAGCTCGAGGGAAGTCCCAGGTAGGATAGTGGACGTACAGTGAGTAGTGCGGCCAGTGCGCCAACAGCTCCCCGCTCACAGCGCAAATGGGGCAACGAGAGTCGCGTGACGTGTGGACACTTCTCGAGCGTCGCACAGATCTGTACTAGCTGCGAGGTGCAGAGTCCGAGATCGAGTGACAGATTGCTGAGCTTCGGTTGGCGCGGAATCGTCCGACAGAGCGCCGTTACTACGGACTGCAGCTTCAGGATGGGTGGGTCCTCTTCCAGCAGCGTTAGGATGAGTTCGAAGCTTTCGAGGCGTGGTTTGAGCAGCGCTTTCGATATGCAACTTGCCAGATAGTTTATGTCCGAGTCGCGCACCTCGTTCTCGATCAGTGACGTGATGCGCAGTGTAGTGACGCTTTCGTTCTTAGACAGCGCATCCAGAAAAATGTCCATCACGTTGCGTGACTCTAGCAGCAGGTTCTTCTCCATCTGGTACACTAGCTCAAGGTTCTTGAGCGTGCAGGTTGGACTCTTGAAGGCAAGTCCCCAGCCCTGCAGCTCGGACAGCGTTGACTTGATCGATACCCAGATCGGTTTCGCTTCGAGCGGCGGTACTGGGGGTGACTTGGAAATGCCCAGCATTTCGCAGAGTGCCGTCAGGTTCGCTTCCGTTTCACCACCGGCCAGCGCTAGTGAGAAAATCGTCTGTGGACTCAGCCACAGTGGAGTTAGCTTGGAAAGCAGCAGATGGGCACGGGCACCGAGCAGTGCCATCGAGAAGTTGAGTACCTTCAGAATTTCCGGCTCAACTTCATCACCCACCGCCAGTCCGGCAATTTCGGCCGCCAGCAGCCCAGGTCGATTTGCTAGCGATACGATGTAGTTTGCCGCGAGGAACTCCGCCAACCCGGGACAAATGATGGTGTAGTACTGGTCCGACTTTCGCTTTGCCGTGCGGCCAAACAGTTGTGCCCGGTCTAGGCATCCCTCGATATTCGTTTCCGGCGAGGAACAGTACATCTTCAGCTCGGCCGATGTCACCGTGGAACGTTTCGTCTTCAGACAGAACAGTGCTAATCGACCCAGTTCTGTGACTTGCGTGTGAGACGAGTTGGCCGCCACACAGTTAAACACCGACGCAATCACATCCAGCTCGTCGGTCGGTAGCTCTCCGCCGGACGATTCGTAAATGGCCGCTATCGCCAAACAGCCCAGCGTGGTTCGGGCAATGTTTCGCAAATGGCGGCAGGACTGTACGGTGTCGATGAGTCGCGTTGGAGCACCCCACTGACCGCCACCGAGCAGTGACACGGAACGACCCCACACCAGTCCCTCGAAGGTGATATGTCGCTGCATCAGTGGAAGCAGCTCGGTACAGGACGCCGTCACGCTGATCAGTATGACGCGCGCTTCCGGGAATAGACGACCCTCCAGCAGATCGATCACATCCTTTGGCATGGTTTTGCTCTTGCGCGTTTTGCACTGCACATCGTACCCATCGAGCACGATCAACAGCTTACCCTTGAGGGCTTCGAGCGAGTTCCAAGCCGCACTGAACCCACCGAAACCACTCGCGAACGGATTCGGAGGACCGCGCGGCAACAGCTCCTTGCCGATGTAGTTCGCAATCGTGCCTCGCAGCTCGGCCAGCGGTAGGAAGAGGGCCAACGCTACGGGTTGACCCCGCGGAGGCCACGGTGGTTCACGGCTCCAGCCATGCAGGATGCGCAGTGCGAGTGCACCACGCGTCACCCACGGTGGACACTCGATCAGGACACGGCGTGGTGCCTCCAGGAATGGGCCATCTTTGGTTTGGACCGGCGTCAGTATCTGGTCGACGGCGATCGCTTCGTTCAGACCGTGCGAGTGTATGTGCAGCCGGAGCTCGGGTTCTAGCCGGGCCGGACAGAGGACGCCGGGTGCGACCGGATGCACCCAGCTCGGCAGTACCGGTTCCTTTAAAGCTAGCTCGTTGTACAGCGTGCGCAGATAGTTGGCAAGGCGAGCCTGCGGGTCGCCCCGTCGGCCCTCGGGTCCGCAAGCGGGTGGACCTGGCGGCGATGGACACTCGAGCGACACGTACGACCCGGACAGTTCATAGTCCGTCCGGTAGGGGGCGGGTGTAGCGGTGCTGTTCGCCGTTTGAGCTGTCAGCTTTTGCTGGGCCGCCTGTGGTGCCAATTGTTGTGGTGGATGTGATGATGGTTGCGATTTCGTCGGATAACACTGCAACGGAAAAACAAAACTTCATTAGAAACAGCTCGTGGATGATGCAGCAATATGTAGAGTGTGACTATCTTCCCGGACTGCGCTACAATAGCAGCGTTGGCGTTTGTCGGACGCAATAGTTTCGTCGAAGAATCCCGATTTCTGATAGCTTTATTATACGAACAGCCAAATCCCGGAATGCCTTGAGCTCTCAATTTGAATAATGACAAACTGCGCTGCCTCATATAGCAGTCCTATATTCTGTACCATCAACTAGAAACACCTCGAGCTTGGCTCGTCCTGCACAGAACAAAATAAAACTTTTTCTTCCAGGTAAAGTGGTTTTTCGAGCAAAGTTGAGGCACCCAACCCTGGAGGCAAAATATATTCACAAAGTTCGTGCGCAGTTTGTTCTGCTCATCGGTGTCTGTTTTCCATTCCTGTTGTGAACGTACAAAATAGTTCCTTTTTTAGAGCCATGTTTTCCAATATGTTGTTGCGCTTTTCGTCGTCTCACACTATCAAATGCGCTGTTACGACAACATCCATTTCCAACTGACACATTTAATTCTCGGTACTAGTGTCGATTTGTAGCTTGAAATAGGAAAGTTTTTGGACGTTGTACAGATAGTGAAATATTTTATCAGTTTTCTAGTGATTCGAATAAACGCACCAGGTTTATTATTTCCTTTCTGGAGTCAGGCAATATTTACTGGAGGAAAAAGCATTAGGGAAATTAATTTTAATGTTGTAGGGGAAATTTCAGCTGTCATGGCTTTAGCATTTCAGACATAATTAATTACCATCCTAAATGCGTCGAAAAAAACTTGTAATGAACTCCTAAACTGCAATATAATTGTAAATAAAATCTCGCAGCCGATTCTCGTTAACCTCACATTTGATCATAAATATCAAATTCTATGAACTTGTATGTGAAAAAATTAAAACATGTTCCGTGTGACTGTTTCGCATAATGCGTTGCAATATTCGGAAACAAAATCAGCGAGAAATTGGTTTTCCAATGTAAAAAAATCTGAAATGCTATATAAGTAAATTCGCAGTTACAAAACCATGGATTTTAAAGCTTATTTTTCCTGTGAATGCTATGCTTACACTGCTCTTGTGAAGAGATGCATGAAATCTAACGACTCCATGCCTGTTTCGAACCATCCTCTAGAGCGTTGGTGCATGATTTATCTCCAATTATTGAATTCGTTATTCACTAGCAAAATATCTCTTTTCTCTGTATTTTTACTGAAAGCCTCAAGTTACTTACTGATGCACTAACTAATAGGAGTTGCGTCTACGAGGACTGATTGCTATAGATTTCAAACTTTACTTATTAAATGTATGAACATCATGTCACGTTTATATTAAACATTAATATCTAGATGCTGTCATGCAGCTTAATTGTGGTAAAAATCCTTTTAATTAATTAAATTATGTTGTGTGTACGTTATGAGATGTCCAGGAAAAGACATCTGAAAATTCAGCCAAAGATTCGCGTGGGATAAAAAATGTTCTTGAAAAACGTCTTTAAAACTGTTAGAATTTATTTTCTATTTAAACTCTTCTGAAGATGTAGAGTACAAGAAGAAAGTACGGAACATCCTAAAAGGCCGAAATGAGTTCCTAAATTTTCCATTACAAAGTTATTATAAACGTACAAACAACAAATCTACCACATCCAGTCGTATAACAGACATAGAACCTTAGCATTAGATACATTTCCTCCCATTTGTAGTCCATCGGGGTAGAACACAAAACCAATCTAACGCATGTCTAATGTATATCCGGTGACACTATCAATTGTACAATGGTTATCGTTATGACAAAACTGCATGGAATGATATCGTCCAGCGTAAACCAAACATTAGCTCCGTATTTGTTGGGACGCATTGAAACGCCAAGCAAGAGAAAACCAGCAGTCGTCGTGTTGGTGTTAGTGCCCATCAAAACTTTCCCCTTTTACGTGTTGAGTGCATATATAGGGAAAGTTTTGAATTGCCGAAAAGTAACCATCGCACACAACTTTCCCTTCGGTGCTGCATTCAGCGTGGAAGTATGCACCGGAAGCACACTCATTAGCATTACACTTTCAACGCATTCTCTTGCGGAGGCTTTTCATAACGAAGGAACCAACACGAAAAAGCACAGTGCGTTCGTAGACTCGGTGGAAAATAGTTGGCCTCACTTGGTACCGAGCCGTTGGGATAAACTTCTTTTCCTGGCTTTGGCTGGTGAAAACTTTCCTGTCAGAGTTTGAGCAGCCAGCAAAGAAGCTGGCAAAAGCTATGTTCACGCGAATTCTCGTTAAGCCACCGCGCCAGCCTGCCCGACACATATCGCTGTGATCTGTTTGCGAGTTGCTCGTGGAGGCTGTTGTTGTTGTTGATGTGGCAACGAACGCTCGTTACCACCAGAAACTACTATTTCCCGTTGGCTGTGTGTCTGTGTGGCCGTTATCTGTGACGGGCCGTTTGTGCGGGTAACGGCTGCTGGTGTCACCCTCGGAAAGATCCAAAACACCCTGCGGGCATTGCTATCGTTCGAGCGCTTTCTCGGGACCAGGCATATTCAAGACACTTTTCACCGGGGGTAACTGTTAAGAACTCCGCTATTGCAACCGAGCTATGGGGAAAAAGTTACGCGAGCGCTATCCACCAGAACAGCAGGAGTAACTTTGGATGGTAGAAGCTCCGAAAGGTCTACGAGCAGCAGCACAGGAGCAAGTTTTCGGTGCAGCCCCAATCCGACACTGGGACACCGGGATGTATTAGCTGGCCTTATCCTTATCCGGTACACATTTGTCCTCATGAACCGGTGTGCCCCCGCTGTGCTTTACGCGCTTTACACTTCACTACGTCAATCTGTTGTGTGCCCCCCAATTGCCGCTGCGAGCGACGATGGTTTTTATCACCCACCGGCAAATGGGGCAGAGTGCTGATGATTGCCCGCCAGCTGGCTCCTATCGTCACTGTTTTGCTGCGTATGATGAGCTTTTTTCCTCCTCTGCTGTGCCTTGGTGATGAATTTTTATCATCCTTCCAGCATCATCGCCTCCCGGACGAAGCGACAAACTGCTGCTGGGGCATACATACACACCTGTCGAAAGTGCGTGTATGTGTGTATCATACGCACTGGCAGGAAGGAAAGGTTTGGGTGAGTTGTTAACCCCTTTCCTTAACACAAAATTTCCATCCCTGTATTTTTTAACTCGTCGCTTCAATGTTGCGTAGCGTTTTTTTTTCTTCCTGTCTCCCATTTCTGATATCAGCATTTACGGGATTTGCATGAACAGAATGTATCTTTATGTGTTTGTGTGTGTGTGTACGTATAAAGTGCCCAGGAATAATACTCCACTGCACTTTGGTTCGGTTTGGTACGTGAGGTTTTAGCGCGCCACCGCCAGCCTCCGGTACTCATTGTGCGATAAAATTTTCCTTCTTTTTCATCGCCTGAATGTGATTATCCCGATTATCCTGACTAGGTTTAGAACTGAGCTTTTCTCGTCTTTCCTGTATTGTGGCCCCTTTTTTTCGGCATTTAGTAAATAGTCCCGAAACTCGGTCATATTATAACGTTAATCTTTCGACGGTCTGCAGATAAGATAGGAAGTTGAAAGTTTTTATCAAGTTTAACTTTTTTTTTTATCTACTCGTTTAATCTACATTCTCATTTTTCTTGCCCTACTCTAATCCGGTTCGCATTATCGCTTGGCCATGTGTTTGAAAAGTTTGATAGATAACACATTTGGAGAGTGTGTGTATTAAATGTTGGGAAAGATCTCTTTGCCATGGTACTGAATGTGTGTACGTTTTATTACGTTAAATATCTATAAAATGTTTATATTTTCAATTATTTTTAACGTAAAAAATATCGTTCACACGCAAATAATATCAGAAGTACTTACTGAACTGAAAATTGTTCTTTTAAATTCATGAATCATGAACGCTGTATATGTTTTTGATAGAAATCATAAATATTAGCTAATTGATGCCAAAGAATGTGTTAGTTACATTCTATTAAAACTATTTAAAACTCAAAGAACACTTTCATGTTGAGGAGCTTTTTTGGTATCTTCGTCAGGTACCAGGCGCCTCCATCGACGAGAAGCCAAATTTAAGTAATAGTAAATTAGTAATAAAAATCTTTTAAAAATCCCATTTAAAATACGCAAAATACACTCATATCCTTAAAAGGTATGATATTAAATTTAAAATGTTCTATACATAATATGTCGGAAATTCTAGTTTTAACTGAAGCATCTGCGCATGAAATTGCAGTCTATCAATGCAGCGTTATTATTGTGCTGTACTGTTGAATTCAAAACATATCTTTTTTTTTAAATAAATAAACCTACAGAATAATTATTCTGTGACCAATTTCTACCGAAACTTCAGGGCTAAGCCTCCTATCATATGAGGATGGGGTTTTTCTGTTATTTTACTCCATCCCGTCCATCCCATAAGTGCTTGTGTGCAATAGTGTTTCAATGTTTCAGTATTGATGTTTAAGCTAACCAAACATTAGCCAGGAAAGGGCGACAAAACATTCCATCCTATCCCAACCGGCCAACAATGTAAGCAAGAATGTTTGCAAAATTTGTTCCATCAGATGCGTTGTCTGTGCTGACGGAAAGCACCCTCTCCATAAAAAAGGCATATTAGTATGGATAAGCGAAGCAAGACGGGGTTCTTGCAACTATTGAAATGAAGACACAAGGAATTAGTGCTTCATGTTTGCATTTGTGATGACTGCTTTTACGCCCATCACAACGCACTCGATGGGCTCGATACGGGGGGCCTAGGGAGAGCAGGTTAGGGTGACGCAGCCATTGCCGGTCCATGTTTGGAATTCATTTCGTAACCATTCTTCCATTCTTACCGCCTCTGTACCCCTTTAAATCTTTGCTCTGTGACCATGTACGAGCGATGTTTATATTTCTTGGAAAAGCTCTTCCAAAAGCCCACCCAACCGCCCTGCCCTGGTTGTGTTTCCCACAACTAAAGAACGCTTTTCATAATCGATGCAAATATGACAACTGCACGACTGCGGCGACCGACAGCTGGACGCAGTATGTGTGTGTGTGTTTTTGTGCCGACAGATGTCCTTCGAACGAAACGAGCCATAAACAGCTCTGTCGCTCTTCTTACATCCAATGTTTATGCCAGCAAAGAACGTTGAAGACATTTTCTGCCCAACTTCGCTTTGCTTTTGCTTTTGGCCGGTTGGAAAATCTCAAACCTTTTTTTTGTGCTTGCTCTGAAGGTACCCCACAAAAGCGGATTACTGTAAATGGAGTAAGAAGAAAATTGACATGATTCGATTACAAAACATAGTTTTGTTTGCTCACAAATGTCACTGGTTTATTTATTGGACTGTGGTGGTACGTTTGGTGGTACGTTTGGTGGAACATATTTTGATTGGGAAAAGGGATATGTTTCTACAATTGAAGCGTAAGTTAACCGGAAAGCGTTCCAAAGCGTTGGAAATTTAAAGAGAACTAACAAAAGATTAAGTAGAAAAGGAAGTTTTTTGTTCATAAATAGCAAGATTCAATTGCGATTTAAAATGAAGTACATAATTCATCTGCCACGAGTTGTTTAAACTTTGTACTTAATTTTTCCCCTCGAACCAATCAGCAATACAATGGCAAAGCATTACGATTAATCTCCTTGCAGGCCGGTTCCATTCGGGGTTCCGGTTTCCAAAAGGTGTTCATTAAGTATTTATTAACAGCTTCAATTGTTGCTCTTGACCGCACCTGAATTGCTCGTAATCTATATGTTGCCTAAGCCTAGCACGTTAGCACAAAAAAAAAAACGCCTGAACTTCCTGAATCCGACCGACCGATAACGACTTCCGCTTTGTTCCGTACCCAAACCCACTAACCCGGTCAAGCAATCAACACACCTTTTCAAGCAAAAGTTTCAAACGGAACACCGAACCCCTTGTTATCAACCACCTTGCCCTGGAGTTGAGGGGTATGGGTCCAAAGGCCAGTGCTTAAAAATGGTCAATTATCATAAATTTGGAGATTATGAATGAAATGGTTCGGAAATCCAGTTTATTTTAGCTTTCCACTCTGCCACGCACGAACCCCCCCTAATGCTCGTGTCCTGTGTATGCTTTCGGCACGGCAACTCAAGTGGATGTGAAATGACATAATCTGATATCAGGAAAGCATACCGGTTGGTGGTCTAAATAACGTTAACACACACATACACGGCTAGGCAGACACACTAACGCTGGTGGCAACAACAAAAAAAAAACGAGCTTCAAACAATAGACAATACAAGGGAGGGAGTGTTGAGAGTGTGGAAAATAGGCACTGTGAAACTGTGGAACACATTCCAACCAGACTGGCGGTAAACCGTTCCGGAAGCTCGAGAAAGGACACACCATAGCGTGACGTTAGTCGCTCTGTCATTGGCGAGCGCCCCGGCTAGCGAAGGCCGACGGTTGGCGTCCTTCAACTGAGCCATGTTAATGATACCGATGGTGTCCGACCCGCCGTAAAGGGTCTCCGCGCTACACGGGAAGGAAATGGATCATTACAGGAATGTCCTCGAAAAGAGATTACTGCTGCTGCTGCCGCTTTTTCCCTGCGCTACTCACCGTAGCCACTTGGGACATAAATAAATGCTTCAAACGATGCTCCGACCCGGTGGCGACGATGATGGGCGAGCAAACGGCACAGCACAAGTCACATCCAGCACGGAGAGATCGAGAGAGAGCCGGACAATCAAAATAGATGGCAGTGAGGGATCAAAACTAAATGGTGACGAGATAAGCGAGCCGCTTCACAAGACTTCACAGCACACAGACACAGACTTTGACTTTTGCTGTGACTTTGGTGAGGAAATCAAGAAATCAAATCACTCGTCCCCGCTCGGTTGGATTAGGAGTCCAGCGTATAATGGTCGTACCCGTTGCTGATGTTAAAACACTTCAAGAAGCGAGTCCCCGTTTGAAGCTGTTTCTTCATTTCGAGTTTGAAACCCCGGCTTGAACGAACCGACCGTTTAGCAATTTTCATAACAAGGAGTCCCAGTCTGCAGCAAAGATAATGCTCACCTTTTCGGTTAAATTACAAGTGGTTTAGCCGACCGGGTGACCGGGCGTAATTATTATCCCGGCGTATCTCACCAACGGATCGTCCCTTCGTTACGATTATCGGACCATATTCGGGTGTCTCTCCTCGCTGTCTGTTGATTTAGCGTGAAATTTTTATCCACGTACGGGTGTGATAGAGATTTCTTCCCTTTTTAACCTTGTTGAGGTGCGCGGGTAACCTAACAAAAATATTCATCCTTTCCAAGCAGGAGCAAAAACACGAAGCAAGCGTCCCCAAAATGGAACAGTCAGTCCCTGTTTTTTGCACCGATTTTCTTCTGGTTTATTTGTAAAGTACCACCAGGTTGGCCTTTTTTTCTCCCCCAGCCTTGTTGCTTACCTAAGCATTGGAAATGTAATAGGATTTTACGTTAACACACTCTTTTTTTGCTGTTAAAAACCCTCCATGAGCGTAATAAGGATGCGGTTCCCCGAGTGATCGTTTCATCGTGAGGTCACACAGTTTGGTGCCTGTGGAGGTGAAACGACCCTCGCACCTTTTCGTGAGCGCGGGAGATCCTTTCAACGGACGAAACGGTATCATGAAATTATGATCAGCAGCGTCGGTGAAAATATTGCCAGGGGTCCATTTTTCCCGACTCGCACAACATAATCACAGAGGCAGCGCGAAATGTGCTGTAATGAAAGCGGGTAACATTGAAGTTGGGAAATTCAGCATCCTGGAACCGGGTAATTGAGGGTTTCTGAGAGAGAGAGAGAGCGAGAGGGTGAGAAAAATAAACCAACCCCTAAAGAGGGAGCATTGTGCTGGGGCCGATCGAATTATTATTATTAGAGTGCGTTCTGCAGCAATGGTTCTGTCCACCCGACCGACCGGCGTACTTCGGTATCGATAACGCTAATGTGCCTGGGATGGGAATTTGCCATTATTTGCCAAAATAGAGGTCGTTACCAAAGTAATCCTCATCATCCCCATTTTACCACACACGCGGGCGCGCGCACACACACACAGGAAGGACAAGCATTCAAGCCGAAAGCGTACCGTAACCCTGATGACCGGTGGAACGCTAAGTACGGACAATCCCTCTCGAGACTGGGTCGATGGTCAGAATTTGCATTCATGCAGAGCATAAATTTCATTGGTCAGTAAACGATAAATTATCGCACCGATAGGAAAGTAGAGCGTAATGATGTGGCACACATGAAGCCCCACACAAGGATACGAATTATTAGGGCTTATGATTCTTTAATGAAACGTTTATGGAAGTTTTTGTTTTTATTTTGAGATAATTTAAGTAGCAAACTAAGAAAATAATTAATTACAACGTTCATTATAACGTACAAAAATCATACAATCAACTCAGCTAATAATTTGCATTGTAATATGGCTTGCGGAAAATAATTTCCGCTGAAAGACGGCAACAGAGGGCAGAGGCCATTTACAGCATAATGTTTGACCTATTTCAACGATCGTTGCTTGGCAGTTATTTACTCGCTTACAGTGGTGGTCATACAAATGTGGTTGAATTTAGTTTTTGCCTTTTTTTGTTTTTTTTTAACATGTTGTTGAGTTTTTAAAAATACAGTGAGTTGCGTAACAGAATAGAATACAATTTTCTGTTCTATTTCATGGGCAATCTTTAGGTTAAGAATTGATAACAATTAACACGTTTTTTTGTTAATGATAATTACAAACGTAGTGGTCTGGTGACATAAATGTTTGTCTTTTTATTTTAAATTTGATGAAAACACAATTCTAATTAATTTGCTTGTTCGTATAATTATTTTAGTGCACTAATACAGTAAACTTTTTCTATTCTTTGACATCCTGGTTTTAGTATTTAGTATTTATTTAGTATTTATTGCAATTTACAATGCCTGCTTGACGCTACACAATTTTCTTAAAAATAAACTTATATCTGCCAGGAAAGGAGAAGGGAAGGTCTGTCGGCAGGGAGGAGATTGAAGACGAGCGCGGAAAGAATCTAAAGACAGGGAAAAGTCTAATAGATCAGATCAGAGAAGTTTTTGCTGGAAAGCAGGAAAGGATCATCAGTGGAATGATGGAGAAAGGAAGCGATGAAACATGCCTGGGCATGAATGCGGCGAGTATCCAAAGGTAACAGGCCCAACAGTTGACAGCGTGACGGGTATGAAGGTAGATCCAAGAAAGTACCTCCAAACACTTTGCGAATAGCAAACCGCGTGAAGGCCCTCTGGACTCTCTGAACACGCGACACAGCTGTGCTGCCAGTTGGTGTCCAAATCACCGATGCATACTCCAATGTGAAGCGCACCAAGGAGCAGTACAGTGCCTTCAAACACCCGAGGTTACGAAAATCAGAAGCTAATCGATGCAACATACCTAGAGTTCTGTTCGATCTAGAGATCACGTCATCAATGTGATTCGAGAACGTAAGCCTCGAGTCAATCAGAATGCCCAAATCTTTAACACACGCAACACGGATTAACGAAGATCCACAGAGGGTGTAATGACACAGAGGGAAAAGGAGATGACTTGACACTCATTTGGACAGAGAAGAAGAGAATTGGACAAGCACCATGAGCTGAACTAATAGTTAACTAATAGTTATCTAATAGTTAACTTTTACTAATAGTTCTGAGATCGCAGTCACACACACTGAAACAAGCAGGAACAAAACATCTAAATGTAACGCTTCGTAACGCTACTTTGACTGTTTCATTCTGTTTCGCGGTGTTTGCGGGTTTAATCGAAACAAGCAGACCGTCGGAAAAAATATGTTTATTATAATAGTACAACAATTTGGTAAATAATATTTTCTTTTGTGTGTCAACGAGTGAAAGGCATTATTATACTGTCAAATTTGATGTTTCCTTGTGGTTTGTATGAATGTGCGGCGGCAGTTTAAATATTTTCAATTACTTTAATTGAATCCCTACTATTACTTTAATTATCCCTTACGGGATAAGGCAAATTACAAGGAGGAAATGCCTTGTAACTATGAATTATATTATTATTATACTCGCGGTGGTGAAAATACGGCATCTAGCCATCATAATGGAACTGTGATAAATAAATAGTAAAGCTTATATTTTAAAGCATCAGTAACATGACCAAATTATGCCAAAAAAAAGTGCAAAAATTAACCAATATAAATTATTTTCAAGCATCTTCCCGAAACTAAGTTTAAGTTTTAGATCGAAAAAATGCTTCAATTCTTTTGTTCAATGTTTTGCAACCTAACTGACTACATATATAGATTGTAAACTATTTCTAGTCAAACTCTTTGATGTTCTATGTTTTAATATCATTCTGTATCGTAAATCAATGGTCTTATTCGAATAGCCACCACTGTATATGCAACTACCCGTCCTGCTGTACAGCATTAGCAGGCGGCAAGAGAACAGTAGGGCACGATAAAGTTAGTGAGATATGTTTGCAAAAGTAAATCGAATTGAAAAGTTCAACGTCCTACTGCTGCTGCCGCTCCGGTGCTGTGGGCGAGTCCCGAACAAAATGGAACGCATTAAACATAGGGGTCCTGGCAACCATACACGTTCGCCTCCCTTTAGAGCACACGTGAAGAAACCATTGTCGTTCACAGTTCACGACCTACCTTACACCGAACCAAACCATTTGGAGAAAGCCAACAAAGTTGGAGCCATACACGATGCGAAGTTCAACCCAGGACATGCCTCTACATGGTACCACTTCCGGGTAGGGTTGGTTGGTGAATTCTCAGCACGTGTCTGCATGCTGCTGCACGGTACAACGGCGAAACATCTCGTTCGATTTCCGACTCGTGAAGTCGTACACCGCAAGCACGGACATGGGCATGCTGGCTGGTGTGAATACCGTGCTTGCAATCGAACCATGAGACAAGACGACTCCTGGCTGCCATTTGCAATGGCATCGATGGGGTACGCCTTTTGTCAAAGTTGGCGTCGCATACGGGCTGAAGAAAGCACACTTATCTTCACCGTTGCAGCACACACACTCTCGGTCGGCAGAATGGTGGCAGTTCGGTGTTAGAATGAAATTTGCGCGCGTGAACGAGTACGGAACCGTAAACACTTGAAGCCGGTGTGCCCCTTTACACATGGCGTGCAAAAACAAACGATTAACTCCAAAAGTCATTACCGGGAAGTCTCGCGACGACAGCTGCGCGGATCCTTGTGTGCCTTCGGTGCTGTTGCGTTGGAACGTTTGCTGGCAGGAAGGATTAGTCGAGAGCTTTTTTTGCTGCTGCTTCGATGCCTAAGCTGAAGTCATATTTTATCCACCAAAGCATACGTACACTTGTTTTACGAATTTCCGTTCGTGACCAAGGCACGCGAAAGCAAATGCTCCCCATCCATCACTAAGCATGCCGCAAGCACGGACATGGGCATGCTGGCTGGTGTGAATACCGTGCTTGCAATCGAACCATGAGACAAGACGACTCCTGGCTGCCATTTGCAATGGCATCGATGGGGTACGCCTTTTGTCAAAGTTGGCGTCGCATACGGGCTGAAGAAAGCACACTTATCTTCACCGTTGCAGCACACACACTCTCGGTCGGCAGAATGGTGGCAGTTCGGTGTTAGAATGAAATTTGCGCGCGTGAACGAGTACGGAACCGTAAACACTTGAAGCCGGTGTGCCCCTTTACACATGGCGTGCAAAAACAAACGATTAACTCCAAAAGTCATTACCGGGAAGTCTCGCGACGACAGCTGCGCGGATCCTTGTGTGCCTTCGGTGCTGTTGCGTTGGAACGTTTGCTGGCAGGAAGGATTAGTCGAGAGCTTTTTTTGCTGCTGCTTCGATGCCTAAGCTGAAGTCATATTTTATCCACCAAAGCATACGTACACTTGTTTTACGAATTTCCGTTCGTGACCGAGGCACGCGAAAGCAAATGCTCCCCATCCATCACTAAGCATGCCGAGAGAGATAGCTCGATGGAAAATAGTTTTCCCGCACGAGATTAACGAGCCTTCCCATTCTTGGGATTTTGGGTGGTTTTACCATGGTATCGCGTACTCCGGGTTCGCGCTTTATTATTCACATCACTAGCACAACTAATGCCAGCCCTAACGTCACCGTCACACCTTCCGTAGCCTTGGAGACAAAGCCCACCAGGCATTATCTAGCAGACCTTGACAATAGGCTTCCACACATGTGGCTTCTGCCTGCCGCTCCCGTTGGTGTTGGTTCAAATCATCCGTTGTTGGATAATAATTATTCTTCTGCCCATGATCTCCCCAATTTTCCTCCCGGTTGGGTACAAACACGTGAATACCTTCGGGCGAATAAACCTTGGGGATCTGCATTTGATAGGAAGATATTTTTTCCCGAACATTTTGCTTTCTCGTCCTATGCGCGTTGGGACTCCATGGAAAGGGGGATTGGGAGCAAAGAAATAAGCATAAAAGAAGCATAGCCCCGGAAAGAATAACGCCCGGACGCCAGGTAACAGTAACATTCAGGATGTAATCTATTTTATGACTTCTCGTACCACGCTGCTCAGGCTCAACATTCCGATCACGTACACATTTTTTAGTTCTCTCACGCATTAACGCCAACGTCATGCACACTTCTTACGGGCATTGCTCCGTCCCACCCAAAAGCCACCAAATCCGTTAATGCTGGACATGTTGAGTGGTAAGGAAAAAGGCACACTCGCTCTTTCTGTCTCGGTGATCTATAACCTCCGGTAGCTACATTTACCACACATAGACACACACACACACAGCAAACATATGACAGCCATAAGATAATGCCATTCGGAACAGACAGCTTGCTCTGGAGTCTGTGCAAGGAAAAGTGCGGGGGAATCGGACGTACCGTAACGGATGGATTACCGTGCCAAAGGATTTCGCATCATTTTCTTCCCCTTTACTTACAGTGTCCAGTGCAGGGCAGATCCGGCAAACTCTGCCTTGACGTAACACTTTCGTCCGGATGCGTGATCACCTAACGAGTGGAATGGACGGAAGGTTATGCGCTTTTTTTTTCTCCCATTTTTGCTACTTTTTACCACATTTTATATTACCCTTGAAGAGGCTATGGAGTTGACTCCGTAGGGTTGAAATAGTATTATATGCTAGTGCATCGTACCTTCTACATTGTAGCAATATGTGATGCCAGTGTACATTTTAAAAGGTGCAGAAAACGATCCACTTACTTTTAATGAACCGATCATATGACACTGTGTTCTAATATGGATTTCTCGACAATGGAGAAATTGTTTTTGATTGGCTTTTGATAAGGGTGTTCTTGCTGTATGGAGTCATAATTCCCGTTGATACACATCCCTTGAATATGATACAATTTCTCGGCAATACATTGTTTCTCTTTTGTTGTTAAAAATAACGTTAGATTGTTTGAACGATTCAGTTTGTAGCTCTTTTCTTATGCATGTGTAAATATGTTTGAATGCTTCTTGCAATACTTATGAAAGATATAATAATTAGTTAATATGAAAAAGCTTCGGCAGTATCTTAGCATTTCAAAGATATTTAATGATTCACAAAATAAGCTTTAAGAGACAGAGCGATAAGCAAAATGCAGTGGAAAAACCAAAGCAATTTATAAAATTCCAAATTTTAAGACGTCTTAAATCAAATCAAATAATCAAATAAACATAATAATTATTCTCACCGTCATAAAGCCAGCCTCTCAATACCAATGTGTAAAGAAACAGCCCCTTATTCGTTTTCATTTTATATTTAAACTACAGCAAATGGTAAAATATTTAAAAAATACTTGAGCTAAATCAAATAATTTTTTATCGTTTATCGATGCTAAATAATTGTTTTTCCGAATTGAAAAACAGCTCAACAATTGGTGCAAGTGAAACTGACATGTACCAATAGTTGTGTTATTCTAATGCTGTCATTTTATGTGAAATTTATGTGGAGATTTGAGAGAAATTTCAATTAGAAAGCTTGTTGCCAGCATTTCCAACTGACAGCAGAATATACTGACATTTCGCATGCGAAATCGTACAAATTCAACATTCAACACAATCATTTTCTGATACAAAACTTGCTGGATTTTAAGCGTTTAATTCTTCTTCTTTATTGGCCTAATGACCTCTTTGTTCATGCCTGCCATTTCTGGCTTATTAGACTTATTGTTACCGCATAGTTGGATAGTAAGTCCTCACTATGGGGGAACGGCACAGATGAGACTTGAACCCTGCCTTGTGAAGACCGGCGCCGCTGTCGCATCTACCACCGGGCCGCCCCGGTAGTATTCACAATAATGGACGTTTCTTCCTTTTCTCTTCGATATATTTGAAGGTCTAAAGACATACATACTAAGCGTTTAAATCATTAAGCTAAGTTTAGTTCATCTATTTTCGTGAGTATAAACGATTCTAACACAGTTTATTGCACTACTACTTGTGGTTTTAAGTAGTTTTCTATGTCTGTCTAAACAATTTTTGATGTTTATAAATTTTTTTATAAGCAGTTTTGTTACAGTTGTTCTGATAGTGCAAATTCTGTACAAACTGGTTCAAATTAGTGCACCTACCCTAATCATTATAATGAAGAAAGCCAAAAAATGCGCAACGCAGGACTAACTATCCAGTCACGTATACTAAACAAGACAAAGGAAGCCTGTAATTGCAGACTCGCCAAACCCTGGCGAGGTTTTAAAGCCAAATAGAAAGCATGTTAGGCGATTCGAGCAAAGGATATTGTGTACATCAGGTACAGCACAGCTAGCGATCTTCATCTCACAAAAATAACTCTTATTTAGCAACATTATATTGAGTTAAACTACAACGTTCAGGAACTGGACTAGCCGATACATACAAAAGGCCTTTTTCGATCCTTTTTTGAATTATTGAGGCAACGCCATAATCAGTGCTCTTTGCGCCTAATATTTACATCAATAGCAATCAAAGCGAGACTATAGTAGATCCAAGACATTAATCGATGCTAGATAAAAAGTTGCGATTAGCTTTCAAAGTATTTCATTTTATGCATTTTTATAGTATTAAGAAAAACATTTACTTTCTTTCTTACTATAAAAATGCTAAAGCAAACAGCCCACGGAAACATAAGAAGCAGTTTCTAGATTCCTCTCCGTGACGTTCAGTCTGAATGCACCACAAGCTTAGTCTAGTCCTAAACCGTAGTTTCTAGAATTTTATGCCTTGACTACGTGATAAAACATAAATCAGCTGACCCACTATACAGCAGACATCACTCACTGTAGGTCAATGAGCCCACAAGGGATGAAAACAAAGCGCAATGTCCAATGAGTAATGTGCTATCCTTTGTAATTGAATTTCTTTTTCGATTAAGGTCCAAGCAGGACATGTTACACGTTTATCAGGTGAGACAGCTTGATAAACGTGAATTCGAAAAGTAATATTATGGGAAGGAAACATTTCCTTATGGTTACCCACACATGCCGTACCGTTTTATTGCACCTTCGTCAGTATTTCTTCCAAAACCCCTTTATCGAGGGCATCGGACAGAGCATAAAAAGTCGGCAACATAAATACTCAACTCTCAAAGGCTCTCGGTCGGTTTTGAAGGCAGTTATCATTGTAGCTCGAGGCAATACTGTTGCCGATATCGCTTGCCACAAACCGGGCAAACATGTTGCGTGTCAATGTCAAGTACAATTTCGGCCCACCCCAGCTGAACAGGGGAAGGGGGCGGGTCCTCGTGCACGCGCCACGGCCAAACGTCAAGATGGCATAAAAACCGCGCCGGCGTTTCTGTTGCGCTCGGCGTTAGTGTTCGCCTGATAAGCGAACATATTAACACGACCATTCAAGTGGCTTACTTTACGGAACGTGCACGATAAATGTCGAACGGGGCAAGAGGCAGCAGTTTGTGGGGTGTCGTTTTTCTCTCCATTTTCTTGCTTTATGCTATCCATGCCCGAATTCCCACCGGAAGCATACAAGTGCGAATAAAGAAGAGAAGTCTGTGTGTGTGCGATTCTGGCCCATACGTGCCAAAGGAAAATGTGCCTGCTGCTCGAGAGTACTCGTGAACGGAAAAAGAACCTCATTTTTACAAGACGAAAAGTGCTTTCCCGTGATCCGGGTTCGGTTGGGGTCCGGTCCGGGAAGCGAGTTTCGTTGTTAAGCAAGAAATGGTTATTTATCGGTCCATAGAGATATCTTTGGCCATTTTGAAGGAAACGAGAGCATGGGTTGTGTTTCCTGTGGTGTACATGTGTCTCCCTTTCCCACTCTTGACCCACACACACACACTTATACACACAATGTTCGCATCCACTTACCCATTGGTCAGTGTTGGCGGCCTGCGGATGGTGATGATTGGCCCAGTAGCCCTCGCCGGCGTCAGCCCACTGTGACTCGAGCGGCAGTTCCGGTTCCGGGGGCCATAGCGGTGGTTTCGGTGGGCGTGGGGAGGCAGTGTCCCCCCGTGGGCACCACAACACCGACTGTGGGCAACCTATGTTGATGATTTTCAGCAACCAAACCGCCGATAGCCTGTACAGACACAGGATTAAATTGGTGAAGCTGGACCACGACAACCGGACCGCGCGTGATGGCAGCGCCTGCCAACAATCTCGCCCGTTCTCTCTATCTCTCACCCTCTCTCTCTCTCTCTTTCTCTCGATCGTACACGAGTCGAACACGGGAAGGGCGAGGGCCTGTAAAATGGTTCAATTTTTCGGCGATCACGCGAACGAGAGTGGCGAGCGAGCGAATAAAAGGAGCGACAGAGGCAGAGACGGAGAAAGAGATGCACAACACGGGCACGCGAGCACGAAGCCACAGCTCTCTTTTATGGCATGCTGGGTTTAACGTTGCGGTGGCGCATGGAGAGACCGCTTTTTACGCCGCTCAGCCATCGGAACGGCCGTGGCAGCGAGTTTCGTTCACTGTAATGCCTGCACAAACGTCAAAGATTGACAACACATTTAATCACTTGGCTGGTTGCGGTAAACGGCGAGCTAACTGGAAGGCACAACGTAATCAATTTATCCGACAGCTTGCTCACTCTCTTACACACACACACACACAGATGTATAAATGGAAGATTTGTTTGAACCGAATGAATACATCATCAGGGCGGAAAAGATGATGGATTATTAATTAGTTTTGTTTTCGATCGCAAAAAAAAAATCTACAAAATAAGTGTTGCAAACAAAGAACACGGGCTAAATTCTGTAACAAACACCAGACACAATTGAAGCAATGCTGTTTTCCGGAAGAAATTCACTCAAGCACAGTGTCTTGTAGATGGACGTCAGCTTCACGCTTCGTTGCACGGAAACTGTAAGCTACGCGGTATGCGCTGTGGAAAAACGCTTTCTTCCATTTACCTCGGACGCATTTTTACTTGATGAAGCAAACATTCGATGAGCCAACGCGAAGATAGTTTGCCGCAGCACTGGAAATGGGCCTGTTTCCAACAAACTACCAGGCGCCTCCATTCCGGTTCACCAGAAAGCTACCGGGCGTCTCCATCGGTGAAGCGGAGCACTAGCAACATGTTTCCATAGGAACCAGGACACGACTGGAGTAGGAGTAGGACGGGTTCGGCCTTGTCACGGAAATGCGCATGCTATCGACACTGCACGGCGCACGGTAACAAGTATCGGTAAAACATTCACACAGCATTTCAGCCTCATTTAATTTTATCTTTTTACCGCATTCTTTCGCACGCTGAGTGCGCGCGTGTGTGTGTGTGTGTTTGTGGTGTCTCCTCGCACTCTACTTGAGACGAAAGTCGCTTGTGTTTTCCCATGAGAATAGAACAGCCGTACGCTAATAGGTGCGAGCGTGACGCTGTTGGCAAACGGATGGTGAAGGTCGGGCAGGCATCTCCGTGGGGAAAACCACCAAGCTTACAAGCTTTCTTTTTCGCATTCCCTTACCCACGGCGGTTAAAGCGACGCCCAGGCTTGAACCACAGCCCTGGGAAGGCTTTGTGCCAATGCTTATCGAACCGTAAACCTACATGGCCGTTGGTGGCCTGTCACGGTGGATTCAGTGGGAAATTTATGTTATTGAAATAAGAAACCAATTTCAGGATTAAACTGGATCCTACCCACACACACTAGCCGCTATATCTGCACCGTGTGCTTTCATTACCTCGGTTTGCCGCGGCAGATGTAGAACGAAATGGCTGAAGCAAACATTGGCATATTATCGAAAGCCATGGCTTTTCGGTTTGCGTTCGTTCTATTCTTCCAAGAAATACTCGGCATGCGAATGTGTGTGTGTCTGTGCGTTTTTTCCCCCCGCCTTAAGTTTTTGCACACCATTCGAATCCAGCAGCCAGCAATGACACGGCACCGGAAAACGAGCAAACCTTATGTCGTGTCCTTGAACGATGCTGGCTGGCGGTGTTTTCTTGTCGTCAAGTTTCACCGGCACTGGAGAGAAAACTTTGTCCATCCCAACCGGGTGTTGGTGTGTGTGTGTGTGTGATTTCCGATCTTCCGCACCCGAAGCAAAGCGTACGGTTTTAACGATCGGTTCTCGGTGTGGTACCGATCCGATGGAAGCTTACGTAATGAAAATTTATGTACGATTTTATTTGAATTCTTGGTGTGTCGGTCGGTCGGAGAAGCGCGTACTATTATGCTCCTTTCGCTTCGCTTGTTGATTGAATTGCTTGGTGCACTTGAATTGATTTATCTCTTCGGGAAATGAAATAAGCAATCCGGGATGCATGCGATTAGGGTCCGTGCTGAACGGTGGACGCTTCTTTGTGTGAAGCAAACAGACAGACAGACAGACAGTTGTGTTGTCATTAAAGTTTATGTGGATGGGTTTTACAACCTGGCACGGTACACCATAAAGTAGAATTAGTGCAAAATAAAATGTTCCTATAGGAACATTTTAATTGCAATCACAGACTTTTAAATTATACTTTTCGAATTTTGTAACACATTTCTTTCTGACAGTTTCTGACAGTATTGTCATTGTCCTTAAATAAAGATTTATTTTTTTATCCTATAATAGATCCATCTACCTTTTAAGAGGGTGATTTGATATTGGATTGGGAACGATTCACAATTAACGATTAAAATTCCATTAAATAACGATTAGATTTGTAAGTGTTCAACACCTAAAAAAGTCTTAACAAACCCATTTGTAAACATAATTTATAGAAATTATTTAATTTTCAGTAAACTATATGAACGAGTTATAAAACTCAATTCATTTACACAATATTTCAACCCAAAAAGGCCATCATTTCCAGCACTGTAACCAATTCCACCGTATTATCCTTCCCTCAAATTAAATTGACAGCGTGTTTGTGCCTTGCCATTGCGCTCTTCCCATTCTCGGTTACGCATCCCCATTTCTTGATGATCAAATGCTGCAGAAAGATACACTGACATCCGTTACGTTCGTCGACAGCAAACCGGAGTCCCTTGGTGTATGTGTTTGTTTGTGAAAAAGTTTACCCGCACAAAGACGAAGCTTTTGGGGTCAACATGAAATAAAACGATTCGAGCGAGAACGCAACTAACGGCCAGTGAAGGAATTGAAATAATGTTAAATGAACAGATACACGCACACACCACCACCACCAACATACAATTGCCAGACTTTTCTCAATGCATTCCAGCAAGAAAACATATCGTTGGAGCACTGTTCCCTTTTGTGTAAAAACAAACACAAAAACAAAGCTTCAGCATGCAAAGCGTTGAAAGAAAAGTAAATGTAGGATGGTATAAACTTTCTTCTGTTGCAAAACCCCCAAACAATTCCCGTTTTACCCTTGCGGCTGGGTGAATGCGTAATTGAATTTTATGCTCTCTGGTGGTGGTGTTTATGTTTTCGATATGGAATGATTTCCAACTTTTATCACCCCATTAGCCAAACGTCATTAAACGCTCGGTATTTCGGCACTGGTGCGTTGTTGCATTGTTTTTCTTTTTTTTTTGTCAGCGAGTTGCGTCGAAGGTTATGTGCCGTTTTTTTGGAGTGTTTAAATTTTCCGAGAAGAGGAAAATATGTTCAAACTGTACAGAAACGATGCGCAGAACGGGACATATTTTAGAATTTATTTTTTGTGGTTTGTTTTAGCTGTTTGATTCGGGGAAAGCAACAATTGTGGGCTTTTATTCTGCGACCCACGTTCAACAGGGGTCGTGTACATGTTTCGATAATAAAAGTTGTTTGTTGGTGTGTGAACAATCATTATAAACAGCTGCGTCCGACATCTCGATTAGAGTGCTGCATTATTTCGGCTTTGAAAAGGAGTACATGAATCATAATTGAAACCCGTTTACGGAAAACTTTGACACTGTCACCTGGCCGACTCGTTTTCTGCCAACTCGTACAAATAATTGTTTGATTAAATATTGCACAAAAATTTAGCAACTTTTGTAAAAGCCCTTAATTTATCACCGTACCATGATGATAAGCAGCATCAGTTGCAGCCCTGCCGCACACGTACATATTTATTATTCAGTTCAGAATTTATTGTAATCGAAAGGCGGGCAATCCCAAGGTCTATGGGTAATCAGGAAGTGCGCTGATGGTGCAATCAGTAGGCAAAAGTAATCAACCCACCCGGAAACCACCTTCAATTTGTTATCTAAATAACTTTTGCACCACAACCAGCCAGCCTCCGAGCCTCTCTCTCGCTCACTTGCTGCCCAAGGTTCGGCCGTTTTGCTGACTTGCAAGCAGGGAAATCGAATGCTGCATGCTGTCTTGCTAATTACCGGGTTTACCCCGTGCAGTAAACCCTTTCTGCGTCGGTTGTCGGTGCCGATGCCTCTCAAGCATCTCTCGGGAAAATAAGAATGCACCACACCAGAGCCTCCGCCGTTCGTACATTGTGTAAGGAATTGGCCGTGTGTGTGTGTGTGTTGGTGGCACAAAAAGCGAAAGGTGGAAGACAGTCTCTTGCATGCAGCACAGCACACTCAACCCCAAAGCATAATTCAGTAAACGAATGCATCCGTGGCATAGCATAGCGGAACCTTCAGATTGCTTCCGGTTTCCGGGAAGTTACCAACCAGCCCGACAAGAAAAACAACACAGCAGCTGTGCTGTGTTGCTCCACAAAGACGATGCTGGCCTTCTTCTACTTACTGTACCCTCTTCCAAGTAGGAGTGTTTCCACCCTCCATTTCCATCCCCGGGCACACACTTCGGTTTGATGGAAATTTGCAGATAAGGGAAAAGTAACATAATTTCCCCAAACAAATGGCATCAGCCGACGTGCACGGGGAAGCCTAGACGGGTGGGGCACTTCAACTGGCACTAATAGGGTTGTTGCGCCGTTGTCCGTTGTCATTAATCAAATTTATGGTGCGCCGAGCAAAGAAAGATTTACTGCAAAAAGGCAAGCTTCGGGCCGTTGGCTACCGGTTACCTCACCTGAGGTCGTGGTCTTTGTCTGTGAGTGTGTGTGTGTGCGCGCAAGACAGTGAGTAAAGATGTTATCCTTAATAAGTTGGAAAGAACAATGGATTTAGCTTGTTGTCGTTTTTTTTTGTGCCATGTTTTCCGAAATGCACTCCTTCCTTTTTTTCTTTTTTGGTCCATTTTCTTGTCCTTTTTTCGTTTCACAGATCTGTTTGAATATGTACATTGTTTTGCTTTTATTCTGTCTCAAAACTAATTGCTCTAAAGGCATAGGAAAAATGTGAAATAATCTTGGAAATTTAATCTTATAAATTGTCTTTCGAAGCACGATAGAAAAACATTTACGCGTCAAAATTTTACATCGCCTACGCTGTTAATCACAAAAAGAAAAAAACAACGTTTAAACTAAGTAATATAAAACGCTAATATTATTTACGCAGCTTATCATGATCTAAAGCTTGAAAGCCAGACACGATTATTATCTTAAATTGTAGTTTTTGATCGATTTTAAGTGAATTGCTTTTTGTTTAATTTAATTTTATTCATTTAATTCAAGCTCAATTTTTTCTTTAATGTTTTGTTTTAATAGCAGTTTGAACATGTTATCTGTCATTTATTTTTATTGAAATTCATAATTTTTCACATTGCGTTTGATGGAGGCGCCCAGTACTTTATGATTCTGAGACGTAATATCCACTTAAAATGCTTTGAAAAGGATAGTATAGCGTATTTGCTTAAAAAAATACAACTGCTGGTGCCTCCTAGACAATCACGTCAGAAGATTGATTGAAACGCTTGATCAATCATTTAAAAAAACGCATTATACACTTTCTTTTCGTAAAAAATAACTTTTTTTCGTCCGCAGCTTTATTTTTCGACCACTCTTTAGCACTCCTAAAGGAACACTAGGGCCATTTACTCCTCCCCACATCTCATAACCTCCATTCCATACATTTCGGCACCAGTTTGCTAAACTTAAATCCCACCAAATGCGTTGTGAATGGCGGAAATTATAAAATGGAAAGCAAAAAGGAACCGAAAAACAGCAGGTATCAGGCTTGCTGCTAAACTTTATTTGCCAGTATGTCCACCAGCACGGGACCGCGATCGCACTGAGCAACGGTGAATGGGTTTCTTTTCCCTTGTGCGACAAATTGACAAACATGCCGGGTCGGTTCATTACGGTTTCCCTCTAATCCTTGCCCATTGCGCCGAGCACCATTTGCTGCGAGCATCATCTGGCGCGGTCCGTTCGTCTTGTGCGACTGTAGTGAAGTATGTGGCAGAAAAAGAAACAAAACCAAAAATACCAGCAACTTACTCACCCTGGAGGGCTGAGAAAAAACGGCCTCCATAATATCATTACCATCTTAAGCAGTAGCAACGCTCAATTATTATTCATCAGTGTAACCAAATTAGATCCATGGTTTGGTAGGGGGCCTCCTGGACCGGGGATGAATTTCGTTAGCTTCAAATTAATACCGGCGGTGTGTCATTAATCTTGTTCTTTTCTTCTTCCTTTTGTCGCTCCGCAATCCACAATTTACCCATTCCGAGTCACATGAACGGTCTTCAAAGAGCCGAGAAAATGATACTTTCGGCTTTGGGGTGGTTTTTTTTTCTTTCAAAACTTACTTGCGTTTGAGGTGGACATTTCGGCCTCCATTTTCTAACCCATCGCATTTTTATCGCTTTTGTTAGCAGTTCCAGATAACCTGGATCAGATTGCAACGTTTATCAGTGTGAGGCGTCGCACACACAAAAAAACGTCGTCAAACAATTGCAGCACGGAAAGTTGAGAGCGATCCGGTTGCGAACGAAACTCCAGCCAGCGTGTTCAATAAAAACATAACCATCGCTATGATGCCTTTCCGGTGCGTTTTTCTTTTGCTGCCCCGTAAGCTTAGCTTTATAGCAAAAAAAAAATAACCACCAAGCCCCGGCGGTCAACAGTCAACCGGAGGCGAAAGTTAGAATAAATAAATTAAAAACGATAAAAATAAATTGGAATGCTATCGACAGCGCTCTCTGCGAAAACCCATCCGATCGTTCAACAGCCAAACGACGGCTGTGCTTCTGTGGGTTGGATGTGGTTTCAAGGGTAAAAAGTTTTGTGCCGGAGAAATGGCGGAACGGATGTACGGGCTGACGGCAGGAAATTCGCGAGCCTCGGAAATGTGTGTGTATGAGTGGTGATGGGCACGAGCGGTCGCAATGCTGAGTCGAGTGTGTACGATATCTCTCGCTGGAATAAAGGTTTCGACGCTTCGGTTGCAGCACTGCGTTACAGAGCGAAGTTAAATTGGATGAGCTATGAGTGAAAAATAATTTCCACCGGTCAAATGCGTCCTAACTGACGCTGAAGGCACTGTGGGACTGTTTGCTTGTGTTCATATATTTTTTCTTTCACTCCCCACGTCACATCTCAACCAAGTCTGCGCAAGAGGAAATCTGGTCGTAAAAGCAATTCTCGCTCTTGCAACGTACAGAGTGTACCGAGCAGCCTTTAAGTTCGAAAGCAGTTCCGCAAAAAAAATGGAGCCAGTAGAAGAACAAAAATGAAAGGAAATCAAAGCACTCAATTGCAACTGCTGTCCGAAGCAGCCGGTGGCGACGTTTACTGCACTAAACCCAGCTCATGCTGCTGCTGCTCCCGGACGAACGCTGGTAGTGGTGTCACGAACTCCAGTAACAACACATCCGCTTTCGGCACTTCCGGGACAAAATCCGGCATTCAATATGCGCTTTTCTGTAACGTCTGTACAGTGTTCCTTTTGTGGGGTGGAGCCGCTGGTATGAGCCGGCAAGTAAAGCGCTCAGTTAACACATGAAAGACAGGTGCAACTCGACTGTCGAGCAGCATATCATAGGGGAGCAATTTTAAGAATTTGACCATCGGACGGAACGGAGGTCGAGTGTTATGAAATTCTTTTCCTAGTGTGCAACCGGAATACCGACAGTTGCCATCGGGGTACGGACAGTAGGGTTTATCAAACAGACAAACAAACGATTCACTGAAGGTACATGTTTGCAGCGTGCAATGATACTCTATTTTCACTCTACAGCCCATGATGATACATAAGGGCGATGTGGAAATGGTGTAATAGCAGAGAATGTGCAGAGTTACTTTGGTCTAGGGATGATAACCATTTGAATTAGGATGGGTATAATAAAAAGTAAGGATCATTCGCATTTCAAAATAGTAAGAGTTCTCGAACTAGAAATATGGTGCATTTAATTAAGATTGTTGTTATAATAGCCGATTAAGTTCAAAGTATGTTTTACAATGCAGAAGTGCTGTAGAAATGTAAGTGTTTAAATATTTTAATAATTATTTAAGATAATTCTTGTATGTCTAACAGTAGCATGAATATTTAAGCATTATGAGA
Organism: Anopheles maculatus; assembly: GCA_002091835.1. Classification (NCBI taxonomy): domain Eukaryota; kingdom Metazoa; phylum Arthropoda; class Insecta; order Diptera; family Culicidae; genus Anopheles; species Anopheles maculatus. The sequence goes on from KZ062613.1 coordinate 109,955, forward strand.
ATGAGAGAAATACTTTAACGAGATTAGTTTGATGTATGTCGATGGTCAGTCCTTGGCAAAATAGTTTGGCATGATCCGAGCTTCTACATCCTTACGATTGTTTAAGTAGAAATCTTTCTATAATTAATGTAGCTCGAGTTGCACCAAACTTACGTGAAACAGTTGAACTTTGAAAAAGGTTTAGCTAATCTTTATTCGCTAATTATTTTGACCAGCCGACCTGAGGTTGCCGAACTATCCGACTCGGTTTAACGCTTCTGTCAGCACTGTATGTCTGTATTTTTGGCGATTTTTATCGGAAAAGCGTTGGAGAGTGTTAAAAACGGTTCATAACGACGAAGTGGATTAGTGAAGTACAAGGGCCAGTGACAAGCGGGATTTTATCACATCGAAAAGACGATTCAAGTTTTCTTCAGATTAAGATTGTTTTCCTCGGGAGAAACATTAAGAATAGTGAATTAGATTGCTCTGAATCGGAATAAGTACGAAAGAGGCCAGGAGGAGTCAGGAATAGTAGGGGAACAGTGCGTAGGAAGTGCGGCTTGGTGGTGTCGGGAACTTCTGTTTTTCGGTACCCGAAAAGTAAGATGGATTGACGCCACCAACATCTACATCAAGGGTGCTGAGAAGCCCCTGAGAAGATGTTCGCGGAGTAACAGGAGCGCGCTTACCCTCCGTTATGAAAGATAGAGTGGTCTTGAGTAGGAAATCTACCGGGCTGCGGACTGTCTCTGTTGACTCAGAGCAGAAGAAGCTGCTTACCGAGATGGCGAGTGCAAACGAGCAGCTTAGTAAGTTGGTAGAAGAGAAGAAGAGCTCCAGAAAGAGCTCACCTTGATGCGCTTGCAGTTGCAAGAACTGATGGAGCAGGCGAGTAACGATCGCAACGAAGCCCGACGCCGCGAAACAATTGCTAGCGAAGAGGCAATTCGACTGATAGCTGAGCTTGCGAAGGAGAGAGAGTCTACACTTGCTCTCCTGGCGCAGACCTTTGGAGGTGATCACAGCGTTGAGAATATCAGTGATCAATCACAGCGAGGAATCATGTCGTCTGATGAAGATGCGGCCGTCACTGCTGCTACAACATCCGGACGTTGAATCCGGGTATAAACCCATAACGTTGCAGCGTGGTGCAAAATGTACCATTTGGGAGAAGCCATCTGGCTCAATGATTATCCGTTGCGATGACTACGAGCGGAACTAAGGGTTCGAGCGTTAATGTCCGTTGTAAGGGCCAGATCCCATCCCCCACCATGCCTCGCGGCAATATGTGGGTTTTAGTCGGTAAGAATCTGGCATGCGGTTCTGCCCGTATCTATGAAAGATTTCCCACGATGTCAAAAAAATAATTTTTGGAAGAAATTGTGTATAAAAACTTCAAAGTATTACAACAGGTGTTGCAACACGTAAACAATGCAAAACGTAAACACTGATAAGTGACAATTTAGCACCAGGATACGGAACGTGGTTACGCTCAAGGGTTGAAATGTTGAAAAGAATAGTCGGCGCGAAAGGCTATAAAAAGTAGAAAATATGCACCATTTAGCCTCTTTCGACCTCAAAGCTATTGTAACGAACAGTAAGAAAATTTGAGAAATATTTTGGTACCTTTTAACACTGTTAAACCCCAACACGTTGTGCTATCAGAAATACAGACGAATTGTGTTTTATACCTACTCGCCGAAACCGCTACGTTTCAACATGACAAGCACATCAAGATGGATTAAACTATTTAACAGTTACAATTTCATTGAAAGCTTTTGTTTACATTTGTAGAGCATCAACAAGAGATGATTTAGCAAAAAATTGGATGGAATTGAATTCCAATTGCAAATTTTAAGGTCGTGGTCTTCCCCTCAACATCCAGAATGGTCTCTCTCCCTATTTTGTAGTGTGTCTACAATCTATAATTGTTTTGACTTATTCGGCTTACCAATTAGCTACAGATAATGTTGTCTAAGCTTAATAATTAACCTTAAATTAGTGTACCATATTGGTGGACAGGAATCAAAATAAAAAAAACAAGTTTCCTATAAACTTTTAAAACGGTACCATGTGAGAATTGAATAATTTTCTACATCGAATTTATTCAAACTTTTAGCACGGGAAGCGATACCATGACAGTCTCATATTTGAGGTGAGTCCTTCAGAACACATTATGAATAATTTATGGCCAGGACATTTAATAGACTATCTGAGCATTTTGATTTTAATATAAGTTTGACAGCATTCAGGGAACGCCTGCGTTTTTGTAAAGATTTATTTAAAAACTGTCAAAGTAATGTCTGTATAACGTGTAATGTTTATCCTGTGTAAATTAAGCCTAGTTAAGCAGTTCTTCGGTGGACTTTGTAACTATAAATACTAAATACTAAAATAATTTAAGATTTTATTTAAATGAACCTTTTTGTAACATTCGGTGAAACAATAATCCATTGCTTCTGTTTACGTTTTTTATGTTTACGTTTTTTGTGGTGACAGCTTCCCAGTTTGTTTTGTTCTAGTGTTGTCTTTTTTTCACTGGGTGAAGCGTTAGCGTTTAATTTGAATGTATGCATGTGTTAGTATAAGGACCGTTGAGCGTAGGATAACAAAACGTATTAGTGTAAAACAAGAACCCAAGCAGAATACACGCACGCCGAACGGTTACCCTGAACCGCGAATTAGCTTTTCCTTCACTAAACACTTAAAAATATCACAACGTAGGGCCGATCACGAACAGCTTCTATCATTCCAAAATCAAAACCATCGTAATGTGAGAGCATAGCATCGAATTGAAGAATCTCACCAAAATAGCTGCACACAAACCACAACAAACGGATGGAAATCAGCTGTCGTGGTATTTTGATCTGCGCATGGTATAATATAAACCAAGAATATGTATAGAGCAATGTTATTTGAGTGCTTGAACAGCAAATTGTTCACCCACCACATGACCCATGTTAGAACTCCCACCTATAACCTACGCCTATGTGCATTCCTCGAAACATTACTGAACTATAAGAATTTTCACTCAAACTAAGACACCTAAACTAATTGAATCTAAGGTAACAACAGGTAAATCAATCTCCAGACGTCATGGTACCTTGTAAATGAGAATAAATTGTATTTGCTTTGTTATTTCTAGCACAAATCAGCCTCCATCGTTCGCATTGCAATCAATATAAGTATTATGCCCGTTGAAAAGAATCTTAAATACAATTCTGGACACTATGCGCTGTCAAAAATGCATAAACAACTAAAGTTAATGGCACAGCAGCAGAATAAAGGAACAATTCCTAAGCCGTACGTTCGCTCGAACAAGCACAATGTTTTCTCTATTATCCTTTCATCGAACAATAATTTCAATGTCAGAACCGTTCGGACACTTTTACACGCCAGTAAATTGCCAAACAGCGTTTAAAGCGCCCTGTAAAAAAGGGCTCACGACCGTGCTTGGGACAACAGCAACCAAAACAAAAAAAATAACAAACTGTGCTGGCTGTGATGCTGCTGCATAATTTATCGTCACTCTTGTTTTCCCACGCGCGCACCGGGTCGATCACTCGGCACGGTTCGACCCACTATCACCATCGTCGGATGTTTATTTCATAGAATTTGTGGGGTGATTTTGTTTCCTACTGTTTTTTGTTGTTGTCTACCGTTTGGTTCTTACTGCGTATTTTTCTCCTGCTCACTTCGTTTGTGTGCGCGACACATTCGCATCTAACGCACAACAAAAAGCAAAAAAAGGGTTTTCCGTTTGCTTGCTTTGTTACTACCAAAGATTAGAGAATGGTTGGCCGATGGTGGTTGGCATGTTGCTGCTGCTCGGTCTCGGTCTCAAGACTTCATTGCTACAACTTTTCCGGAGACATCCGCAGACCATCCGTATCCGATGTACGGTCCACAAACTCCTCCTTTTTCTTTGTCTGAAACTCTTCGCATCGGGCCACTTTGGTGGCACTGTCACGGCCACCACGATGCTGTTAGATGCTGGGCACTCATTTGGAAGTTTCGCTCGTTTCTTTATGGTGGCTACACGCTGTCGAGATGCGTTTCATTTCCGTTTTTATTTACCTCGTGCCAAAACTCGTCTTTTGTGTATGCGTTCATCGAGTGGCGCTGGCTCTCGTGCTGGACCAACTCTGTTGAACATCGCACCGGTGACATCCCGTGCCAGGACTCGTTCAATAAATACAAGAAATTTATTACCAAACCAAACCAATATCCTGACCAACAGGGCGCTGTGACAGCTCAACGGATCGGGGTGTACACAGGCTGCACTGCCAATCGATAGCCAATACGGGGGGTAATATTTTGGAGAGTAACAATGGACGCATTCGATGAGGCTTTGTTTTCATATAATTTCGTCTAACGTGTTCACGATCTGTGTGTGGCACGTGGATGGCGCACGGTATCGGCCCGGTGCTGCCAATAGCTCCGGTGAAAGCTTTCCGGGCAAATGCTGCTACGAATAATTAGATAATTGAAATCAAACAAAGCCACCAACGGGGACCGATCATCGGACGACAGTATCGAACGAAGCTGATAGAGCTGGTACGTGAAATTCGAACCAAAAACGAACAAAAAAAAAACAAAACAGAACTCGAGAGTGCTACGTGGTACGGATAATGAATGTTGAATAATTTGACTTATTTTGAGGCTGGAGTTGAGAGCCCGCGTGTGGCTCAGTAAGCCGTACGCTTGATTGATTGTTCATTAACTCATCCGAACGTAATTAAATCATTGCCCTTTACGGAGGCGGATCGAAAATCGTGCAGCATTTTTGTGGGCTTTCTATTTTTAGTTAGTATAAATTGAATTGGTTACTATTGATTTCATTTCTACATTGCTGTTTTCCTTTTTTTTTACAAATTTTATGCCACACTGTGTGCAAAAAAACTGTGATAAAGGATAAAGTATCAATAGAGAAAATTGCTGCAAAAGATATGAATACGATTGCTTCATTTTTCGCTTCCAGTTTCATACGCGCAACGCTTTTGAAGCCACAAATCATGGTTGGAAAATCACGTACCACGCCTTCATACGATAATAAAAGCAACGAAAGCAAACTTTTTGCAACGAGTTTTCCACGAACCGGGTCAGCCAACGGAGAAGCTGTATTATTTTCCTGCAGCAACCTACGCATAACAATCGCAGTCGCAAATATGGGGTTTTTTTTAAGAATGATGCCCACTTCACCAACTACGCCCATCTGTTTTGTCGAACCCCCGTAACGTTATTAAGCACGTGTACCATGGGGTAGATCGCCAAAAATAGCTGGCAACTTTGATGCAGGGCATTGCAAATTCGGCCTTACAATGAGTGATGAGTGCTCTGCTATTTGTCTCATCGTTCAGGTTTTCGTTTGTAGGGAAGTAATTAATATTTTGCATGATAAGCATTGGAACGATTCGGTGGTAAAAATGTAACACACTTTACGCTACTTTTACCGCAACAGCAACATGATAATGCGTGCGATAGTTCCCCACACCGATTCAATGTATCATCTGCACCAAAAGCATGGCTGAAGCAAACGATAGACGGCAAGAACACTGGGCAGGGAAATCATAAAGGATGCTCGAGCTTTGCACAATTGGTTTCGCGGAAAATTTCTACCCCCGGCAGAAGTTTATTTGCGATTGTTTGCCAACCGTTTCATTGTTGTTGCGTACGAGGGTTTCTTGGATGTATTTTTTGTCGCGGATATTGGTCATACATTTTCACCAAACCTTCCAGCAACGGAGAGTGACGGCAATGGTTCGTTCGATTGAAATTCAAACAAGCAACTCCTTCTGCAGCTTCTTGTCTGCTTCATGGAACCCCGGTTTTCACCTTCGCTATCTCTTCATCGACAGTGCAAACAAACTGTGTGTGCAATATCAATTTTTGATGAATGTCGATCCCGAGATGGGCACGCACGGTAGATTTGTGTGTGTGTGTGTGTGTTTGGGAAATCGTTGTCTATTGTATTTGTTTTGCTTTGCGGCCGGTGCGCCGCAACGATACAGAGATGTGTGATGCATAGAACACGAGCGCTGAGCTTCGGAAGCGCAAGGACGTTTTGTAATCCGTTGACGCAATTGCAACAGGGAATGTTTCGCGTGTGCGAAAACGGTGGCGCTACCAAGGAAATGGTTTTCACGGCAAGCTGAACCCGTTAAGCAGTGGATCGCTTGCAATGAACGGTATGTAGCACCGGAAGCGTAAAAAGATTCATCCGGCAGAATATATGAATTCCGTACGATGCGTATCCGTTTTATACATCGACGGATTGGTTGTATACTCTTGCATGGAGTGTGTGTGTATATGTGTGAGTCTGTGTGATTGTGTAAATCTGTACCTCGCTGTGAGCAGGTTAGTAGAGATGTAATCACTTTTCCCTATAGTTGCTCTGTGCGCTCGTTGCTTATTCGAGGAATTTTACATGGAAATAGCAGCGAAATTTAACGTACGGAGCGGCTTAATAATTATTCTAGTACCGTAAATAACTGACCATGATTATTAAAACCTGACTTCTCGGAACAAGTAATCAATGTTTTCTTGTGAATAGAAATCTCGGTTGACTAGTGGAGTCAATACAACCCGCAAAAAGGTTCTGTTTAACCTACAAAGACATTTATTATTAAATACTTCATTGTGTGGCCCAGGTGTTTTCCTATAAAATAAAATTAATTAAGGTAACTTGTGGAGCTTTTAAAAACAAAATCATTTAATGACATGAGCTTAAAACATTAGAATAAACATCATTAAACTAAAACAGATAAGAGTCTCTATAGCTTCACGAGTCTGGCTTCCTTGACGTAATTTAATTTGAGAAAAGACAGTATTGCGTACGAGAAGAATGTTCGGATTCAAAGCACCACTATATTTATCAAACGTTCTGCAATTTTCACTAACACTTTACACTTCTACCTTGTCTGTCCTTACAAAGTGAACCAGAACTTTAGCTATGATTACCATAAATATAACCAATATAACCTGGATACGTTGCACAGATTACCCAAAATATCCAGGTGGGTACAATCAAGGAAAGGAAGCCAGTAGTTTAAGGCCTGTTGAGATTATCCTTTACTAATTTTAATCTTTTTCTGTTATGTTAATGAAATATTCTTCTTATTTTAAAGAATACTTCTGATTTACAAAAAATGATTTGTTGGTAAAAAAGCGCTTGTTTACCTTGTTATTGAAGAGTTTTGAAGCATGGCAGAAATTTTCAAAGCTTGTTCAATTGATGACATGCTTATCGTAAAAAACTTCTCAAATGCCACCACACTTTCTTTTGAATGATTTTCATATGATCGACTTTATCTCAACCATGATCATCATTTTGTCGATGGTTATCTTTACCATTTAGATAGATCTTCTGTTTTCATGAATTTTCATGAACCAAAAGGTTTAAATGATGAAGTTACAGAACTTTTCACCCGCTTCTGATGCATTTTTGCTATATTCGGATTGTCACAAAACAATACTCAATTCTAACCTCTCAATTTCTCCACACTAAAAAAAACGAATCTCGACGAAAAAGCTCCCTAATAGGAGGTTATTTGACGTAGAGGAAAATCGTTCCCATTTCGCTTAAATATTATATTAAATGCCATATGTGACCGTTACGAACCTAATTGACGTATGTTGCATTTTTGAATAGCAAACGAGTTTTGTGTGAAAAATTCCATCTTGTCCAAGAGATTCTTCATTGTTTAGACGGATGCTTTGACCATCAAATTTCACTAGGATAATGTGTCGGCTTTCCACTGTAGCATAGCATACCAAAATGCATTGAAAACCGTTTAGAATTACGTTAGCATATTGCATAAAAGCAATAATTATTGCATAAAAGTTTTTAGAACAGTTAAAACATGCATTAACGCAAGTAAGAATATTTAGAACTGCATCATTAATTTGCACAAAAGTCATACATAAAACAATACGTCATGTTGCGAAATCATAAACACACACCGATTAAGTCACGTTTAGTTCACACGTTCTATTTGAGGTCCACAGACGAGTTAAGACACGTTTATTGCTCAAGGTCAGAATCCAGGAAGCAAGTGCAATGATGGTCGAATCATGATTATTCACGCACAAACTTAATATCCATCAATCCAAAGGAATGTCTAGATAGAAAGTTAAAACCTTACACGAGCCATCGTCAACAACCAATCAGAATTAGGGCAAATAATTATATCAAATGGCAATAGGAATTTTCCACCTTTTGGACCAATCAGAATTAAGATAAACAAAAGGATCAGGTACAAGAATGGAAATGTCCTTTAAGTTATTTTCACGATCAGTCCCTGAAAAAGGTTATAAATTAAAGAACCACCGTCCAACAAATCAGTCTCGTTCGGACAGCAAGTGTTGCTGGACGATCGTTACTCAACAGCAGCTCAACAGTCTCGATCGTTCGTACATCCAAGTGATCAATAGAGTGTTGTGTTAATTAAAACAGAACTACAGTGCTTCAGTACAACTATTTTAAAATATCACAAGCAATGTCACTGGTGCATGTCATCATATCTGCGTGATCGTTCTTATACTGTTACATGGTGACTGTTTATCTTGTTTGTTACATGGTGACCGATCATCTGTTTGTTACATGGCGACCGTTCATTCTGTTAGTTACACCACAAAAAAAGTTTATTCTTCACCCAGGGAATCTTCAATTGCAGTACTTTAACCGATTCTCCATAACTGATCCCAATCAACTGATGACTATGTAATATTTTGTATTACCGGCAAGGGTCACTATGGCTCATAGTCACCGAACGAAAACCTTGAAAAAAAAAACAATCTTTTATTCTAATGCACACGTTATTGGTACTTCAGTAAATGCGACCAACCAGAGCTGATCATTCGATAATCCTATAAGCTGCTTCAGTGTGAGTTGCATCTACCCGTTTTAGTATTAAAAAGAGGATTAACACATTTTTTCCCGATTTGAATCATAAAACCGATCCGATTTACCCACATTTTGCTTGAAACACTAAACCGATGATGATATTTTGAGGTACCGAGCACAGCTCCTCTACAAAAACCACACGGTAATGCTATTTGTTTCATAATAAGCTTTTGGGTCTTCCTTAAATCTTTTAAAAACAAAACCTCACATTGCTGTTTCTCTTTCTACACACAATTGATGTTTTTTTTTTGCTGCTAAGGGTACATAATCTATTTTAAAATGAACTAATTTTCTTTTTCTAACACCCGGTTGTTTCGCTTTAGTGCGGTAACATTTTAATCTTAAGCTAACACTTTCCTTCAGCTCTCGTCCACCGATGCCTATCGTCTCGATGCCGGCATTGCTGGCTAAAGTTGCATAGCACCCTCCACAAGTGTACACTCGTACAAACGCACAAGAAGCAACAGCAAAACGAAGCATATTTTCACACAAAATCCCATTTTCACCACCGGCAACCACAAAGCTTTGCATCAAGCGCTTTAAAAACCCGGCCTGTACGATAGTGTTCCATGGCTTCAACATACGGCAGTTGCTTTCGGGGTTTTCCGGTGGAATGGTTTATATGCAGCGGAATGTAGCATGAGTGCGCCGGGAAAGAAAACCTGGCACCATTAACGGTGGTTCATTTTCCCCAAAACGTTTTTGGTACAGTGAGAGAGAGAGAGCCAAAAAAAAAACATCGTCGAAACATACCGCACACAAAACGACGTGCGAAACACTGTTGCTCATACGTTTAATAAGCACATATTTGCATAAAATGTTACCACGCAGCTGCGGGCGAGGTTAGGCAGCATCTCGAAACCCAGGTCCCCAATTTCTATCTCCGTCTCGGAAAGTTTCGTCAAGCGAGAAATGAGTATGTCGGCAGTGTCGGCTTCGGTGCGATCGAGTCGATTTGTCTAGCTTTATAAATGATAGCTGCTTTGTGTGTGTGTTCGTTTCTTTTCCACCACCAACTGCATGATTTACTACAATCGATAATAAGTTTGGCACAATGGTTATAGCCACTGCAATGTTTCGCATAGTGCGCTCTTGTTTCAACGTTCCAAATTAGTCTTCCTGCTTGGTGTGCTGCCGGCAAGTGAAATCACTTTTGCAGCGGAAAATAGCAACTTTTCCGCTTCGCAGAAAAAAAAATGGCTCGCCTGAGAGTACTGAAACTGAACAGTTTTTTGGATGTCGTTAGCATCACCTACCGTAGATTGGAAAGATGCAACACCGAGCTGTACACACGGACGAACGTGACGACCGTGCGCACCCGCGGAGAACGTGGTTCATCCACACTGCTCATCATATTTCGCTTTCGAGGCGTTAGGAATTTAATTTAATCTGCACACACACAACAGCCGTCGTCTATTCATGGTCTAATCTATTACGGTACGGGCTTATTTTTTGTCGCGCCTGATGTTTTACCGCTCGAATCTGGCTCGTGTTGTGCTCATGGTAGTCATTTTTTTTCGCGAGACACGAAAGCGCTGGCAAGATGGCTGGAAACGTTGACAAATTAATAAAATGGCACCGGGCTTTGAAAGTGACAACGTTGGGAGTATAAGTTAAAGCGAGTTGTACGGTGTTGAGTTCGGCCGGTGCGCGCGTAGCCTGATGTGTCGTATTAATTTTGTGTTAAACACCGACCTAATGTACGACCACTTCATTTGACTTTCATGGTAATGGGTACGAAATTAAGCCCCGAGCACAGGTACGATTTATGATACGTACTTGGCACCAGCGCTTTCCCAACGCTTCCCATCCGGGATAACTTTCCCGTGGGCTTTTGCAGTTTGCATTTATTAATCGCTTCCCTGGAAATTGTACCTTTGATGTTCGCTTTTTCATGTATATATTTTCTTCTCGCACCTTCTTCTAGGTTCTACGACTAAGTATGCTCAAATCGATAAGCACCGCATGGAAAGCATTTTGTGCATTGTATTGTAAAACTCACTGCCCCTAAACATTAGCCATTCTAGGTGTATCTGTACGTTGGTGTGGTTTCCACTCTGAAAGCTTTGATCTTGATTGATGTACTTCCGTGAGGAGCATTTTTCGTACGAGTTAAGGATGAAATTTGTCACGCGGATATTAACACACCGAACGAAACAACGAAAGCATCGTTTCCAAACCGATGGTTGCGTTGATTGGCTGCATATTAGCCGGATAGAGATACGGTGACAAACGTTACTTCCATTCATCTTTCACAGCCATCACACTTTGTCGTCATGGCTTTTGGTGTGTTTATAACACTCTCGCTGTTGACTTTTGCTCATTTATTTAGCTTCGGATTTTCGTTTTTATTACGTTTGTGTTCGTCTTTTGATTCTTCTAAGGAGCGTTAAATTATGTTGATCATCCGTACTTGTTAAAACATGATAAGTGAATGATGTTTATATAAAATAAAAAAAAACAGAAAATCATTACAATCACCAGGCGTCTCCATTTACTCTCAAAATTGAAGCACCAGGCGTCTCCATTTAATACAATCAACATTGAAGCACCAGGCGTCTCCATTCGTGTTGTTTTTATTTATTTTTAAAGTTTTTTAATACTGTAAATTAAAATGAAAAGCTGAAAGATTCTGCTGTAAAATAAATTTACAAAAAACACGTTATACTTAAACTCAATCATGCACAGGATTGTGCAAAGCAATTCAACGAATAAATTTCAAACTAATCGCACTTGAACATTATATATAACACATTATACGTAACACATGAACTCTGCTCTAGAGTTTCGCAATCAAACTAAAAGGCACCGTTCTGCTAATATAACCTTGAATCGTTCAATTGCAACAAACAATCACAATTGGCAAATTATCAAATTAGCAAGCACGAGCAGCACTGTACGGCATATATCCACAACTGTGAGAAGTATTATTCAAACCACTCATTAAAAAGCGGAAAACAATCAGCATTTGCCATGTTCAAAAATAACAACAAAAAACCGGTGGAAACACAGCACTCGAAAGATCCATTTACTCCAAACGCTCAACTTAGCTCTTAAAACAGGTAAAACATATCGCACGAACTTATTTAAGTCTTCCACTTAACTGCTATACCTACAAAGCGAAGCTTAAAATGGTCGCTTTCGCAAACGGTAACCCTCGGGGCAGTCAACAGGTACACAATCAAAACACTCAAAACCCGACTAAACTACGGGGCTGCCTGGAAAAAAGTTATGGAATTATGAAGTTTTATTGCGCTTCTAGTGATTCATTTTAACGAGTCTATAGGGACGGAACGCCATGGAAAAAGAAAATCACCCGAATCCTCAACTAAAAGGTTGCTGTAATCCATTAACAATGTTTGTGGTCGGCTCGAGTGTGTACCGGGCCGTGTTACACGCCCCTTTTATGTGGTTACGAATGAACAAATCTATAACATGTTGTTTACATGATTGCATGATGGTGCTTTGCCGTACTGCATGGGTAGGAGCTGTAAAATATTATAAGAGGTCCACAATTCGAAACGAAAAAAAAATCCTTTACAACAACCAGGCGTCTCCATTTGATGCCCAAATTGAAGCACCAGGCGTCTCCATTAGAATACCGATTTCATTAAAAGCCTAGCATGCCGGATATAGAGCATTATTATTACCCACAGAGATGTAAACGAAACATGTCAGGTTCATGCTTGCATGGTACAAACCCCAAACTAAGAACGTTTCACAAAAATAATTTGTGCTCTAGAAGCTTCACATGTAAGGAAGCTAGAGCACCCCAGCTTCTTGCTACCCTTCCAGGAAGTGTTACATCCAAAACATGCAGCATGCAATCAGCAAAGGCTTTCAAACCACTACCTACCAAAGCCCTTACAATATGGGAGCACTTATAAATAGGACGTCTCGTAATGCTGTACCCACAGCAACGAGCGCACCTGTATGTTTGAAACTCGAGCGTGTGAAACCCGAACCCTGGATATGATAATTGAAGTTTCCCCAAAATGCATCGACCCGTAAACGCTTGGTTACGGCCAACGTGCACCCCAAGCGTTACGAAGTAATCGATGAATGCACACAAATCGGAAGGATATCTTCAAAATGGTGGCCCGGGTTTTGCTTTACTGCACATTTCCAGCAAACCCAGCGGGTGCCATTTGATGTAATGATGGATTTAACACTAATTAAAATTGTTCCCCACCGAAAACGTTGCGTGCGTGTGGTAGGATGAAAAATCTTCAAACCATTTTACGTGCAGTGGTTGTTAGTTGCATTAATTATTCATTCCGTTGTGTCGAAACGACCGATCGATTCTGGCTTAAATCATGATTTATCGAATTATCATTGTAATCCTTTATATTATACGTGTACTTTCAGCGCATTGCTATGAGTGTGATTTCGTGAACAAAAAATATAATGTCTGGTGTTCAAAAACAATTTCAAAGAGCTTTACGAAATGCCCTTTGGTATAAAAAAACTCAATTTAACTAAACAAGAAAATTAAACTTTTTCTAATTTTCTGATCAATGCCCTTCAGTGAGAGGCAATTTAAGTTTTACGCATCCAACATTCATTCGGTTCCACGCAAATCCATTAGTATGAAATCACTTAACAGCACTTGTAGAAACTTTTCCTTTTTTTTCTCTCCCTCTCTCTTTCTTTTTTGCTCGCCCACTTTTTTCCACTTGCGAGGCACACTTTACGATTACGATTTTTGATTAATGGCTTTTTTGTTGTTGTATCTTGCATGCGTCACTTTCAATCACAGCTTCCACTACCATTCGTACACTTTATTATGCTCGATCATCCTTTATCTATTCGATTGTCTGCATTACAAGATTTTGTTTTGTCTTCCTGCCGCACACTATGCACAAGCTGTTGGCATTTTAATCACATTAACGTTACACAACCATTGGGTTTGCTAAATAAATCACCGTGTGCCACAAATGTAAAACTTTATCCACCGGACATGTATTATCACTTACAAAAATTGAACACCGCCTTATCCGGGATGGAACCGTACCATATGAAACCGCACCAAAAACCGGCCGAGTGATAAGAGTTGTGTTTGATGTTTTTTTCTCCTTGTTTCCTTCAGTGTCTACGTGCGACACAGCGAACACTCAAACTTGAAAGCCACGAGTTCAGCGAGACACTGATTGTAGCCAGTGGGCTGTAGTCACCAGCATACCGGGATGCTGGAGTGCCGTGGCTGACGTGAGCGCCTGTCTGCTCCGATCCGAACGAATGCAAAACACACATTATCTCACCAGCAACTGCTACAACAACAACAAACGTCCCCTAGTGCCGAGCCCTAAATGAGAGTGAACGTTGATAGCACTGTGACACTCCTTCCCGTGAGCAGACGCCTAACAGATAGCTAGCGTCAGCAAACACTACCACACGAACAAACACCTTGTGCAAAAGCACTGTTCGTGTGTGCGTACCAGAGTAGCTTTCTGTCAAATCACAACTCACAACAAGTCGCTGGTGTGTTTTAATTCGGCAATACAAAGCAACCGCTGCCTTCCGAGGCAGAAGGGAGAAAGTGTTCACCGAATCATTCTCACTTTCATTTACGCCCCATTCTCACGCTCACGCTGCGTAAGCTCGCTCTTTTCACACACTTTTTTCACACTGTGAGTGAGTGAACCAGCTCGGCACAGCATCCCATAGCACTCATCCCGGCACTCGGGTGCCACTCAGCACAACGTCGCAGATGCAAACGCATACGCCCAAGGATAGCGGAGTCACAGAAACACACCTGGAAGCCGATACACTGGAAGGTCGGTTTCACCCGTAGACGGAACCAAACCGGACGCACCCTTACCGAACCACAGACAACGCGATACTGAGTGGGGCTTGACTTTTGGCAGTGATGTTTTATAATCGGGCCGATTGGGCTGCGATTGGGCTTCGGCGGGTTCGCTTTTATTTCTCCGAGCGTGTCCAGGGTGAGCACAGAAGCGTTTTCACTTTTGCGATTGCAGAGAACATCTGTGCTTGTTACGGGACGCCCGTGAGTTACTACTAGTGAGTCGAGACCTGTTTTAAATACATTCAGTGTTTGCGTTTTGTAACGATGTCGGAGGTGTTTAAGAGATTGAAGTTGTAACATAAAGCTTTCGTCTATTATTTCAATTTGAATTCTAAATATTTTCTTGGAATTTATTTTTTAAACCAAACATTTTTAGTAAATAAAAATCCATCTCATCAAGAGCTTCTTTTAAAAACGAAAACACTTTTTAAACCCCATCACATATTCCCACTGCACTGATTCGCTCATAAAAGTCAAGCACACCCTTGGTCATAATGTGCGGGACAACCGAGCAGGGAGAGGATAATTAAAACCTCAAACTCCCAATCCTTAAATCCACTCGAAAACGGTGGATGGTCCATTCGTGTGCACTGGGGGGGTGGAGCGGTCGGATGCCCCATCTGATCGAATTATGCACCATAGTCACCTCTCACAGTGTAGGGCGTTGACTTCAGGCGAGTAACATGTTGTGCAGATGGGTTTACTCTGCCAAACTCTGCCCCGTGTCCTAACCCCTAACCAACACACCGGTACGTTCCGGTTAGGGCACGGCATAACCATACACGAGCAGCAAACTCCGACCTGATGATGCTGCCGATGGTCCTCAGCAAGTTCGCGAAACTTTGCTCGGCCGGTGGATGAACCGATGAACTCAAACACTCACCGTCACTCAGCGAATTTCGCTGTGTGTAAGCGCAATTGCTCTTTGTTGTGACCGTATGGTTATATGGTGGCGAGCTTGCAGCGTCTAAAGATAGAAATTCGCTTGCCTGCTGTCCCTTTTTCGGTGTATCGCAACCACCAGGCGCCTCCATCCAAGCGATAGCGGCGACAAAAGCGGAAAATTACCCTATTTTCACGTCCTTTTATATCATGCACAGACACACACACGCAGACTCGTGCATGAAAAATAATCGAAGCGAAAAACAGCTTCGGTGTCAGCAGCGTACGTGTGTATGTACTGGGCCAATCTGGACGAAACGAGATGGAGCGTTCGTCTATTCGTTGGTAGATAAGTTAACAGTTTTTTTTGTCTTCACTTTTTCGTTGTAGTTCACATCATTGGATGCATTGAAAGAACTGGTGATAGGAAGCTAGTTTTCTTACACCCTTGTTTTTCTTCGATGCTCTTGCCTGCTTGTATGCAGGTTGCAGCATCTTTCCATCAGTACACCAACTGTTGGCGTATTGGGTAAGGTTTTGTAGCTCCAGCCACAACCACGGGTGTACGACCACCACGATGACGAGCACGGTTTCGCCGTGTTTCGCGGTTGTCGTTCGTTGCTACATCACCGTGAAACAGCTGGACTCGAGCAAACAAAACAAAACAAGCAAAACAATCTAACGAATGTTGGAAAGTTTATCCTTACGTTCGGACGGACGTCCTTTCTCAGATCTAAGAAAACCTGAATTTGACTCTACTTTGTCTAGCCTTTTTCCTTCAAACCCTAGCAAGAGGAAAGCAGGTTGTTATTCACATTGCTATAGGGTTTCCGTTCGAATTCACGCGAACTATTCCCCGTTAACCGGTGCTGTTAAGGCTCTCGGGAGTTTAATGCACTTGCCACACAACCCGGAGAATGTACTTATTCCTACTGCCCATCACCATCAACACACACACACATAGGCACGTCTCTTGGGACGTATAAACAGGGACGCATCAGTGCCACCCGAAGAAGAAAGACTTGTTGTTTGCACAACTTTCATGTCTCCGCAAGCATGTTGCGTTGCGTAACGAACATTCTTGAGTGATACAGAGAGAGAGAGAGCGCGCACGAGTGCATTAAAGAAAGCTTCGGTCGGTGCGTCACTACAAAGACTTGACTGAAAGGAGGTTGCAGCCAAGCGTTACTTGGTTGGGCACGGCGAACACCACAAACGATGAACAGCTTTGCGGTACGAATGGCGACCAGATCATTTACCAACCGCCTGGTGGCGTGGTGGTATCTACACACTGTAACGCCACCAGAAGTATGTCCTACAGCGGCATCATCAAAGACCCGACCATCAAACAGCTTCACTCCCGCACGCGCTGCATCGTTCGCGTCGGGTGGAAGCGATAAAAGTAAACGATCTTAAGCACAACGGATGCCCCCACTGGCCACCAGCTCCAGTGCAGTCAAACCAACGCTGGAAGGAACGCCCTTTTAGGTCGGCTGCACAAAAGCGTAAATGGCAACGCGTGGAGAAGGAGCGTGACGGCGGGTACACACTTTCACTCTTGACGTGAGGTGGCGTATTAAACATAATGCGCTTTTATTGCAATTCACAAGCGTTATAGCGAACGGAAGAGCAACAACGAACCAATGAAACACGCTGCTAACTAACTTTTACTTTTTTTCTCCGCCCCCCAGGCTAATAGCGTGCCGTGTGGGCGCAATGGCCGAAAAATAGTTCAAAGAACATTCCGTAAAATCGGTGGATGGGTGAATGGTTTCGGAAAGGCAAGAAAAATCACCCTTCCACAGCGATAAAGGTACGTTAGTGCTCATTGCACGTGTTATTGGACTTGTGAGAATGAGAGAAATTTTTTTTTTTGTTTTCGTCTTTATACTTTTCGTTGCCCCAGCTAACCGTTCAGGATAAGTTAAGCTTCATTTTACATAATCAAATGCAATCAGATGGGTTGCTTATTCGTCCACTTATCTCACTTTTCTTTGAAAAAATTTACACAAAAATAAACTAACGTATTGCAAAGTTTTGAGAAAGTGAAATAAAAATGCGATTAAATATTACAACGCCAGAAAAAAAGGCACTTTCTTTCTTACGAAAAGTACATACATTTTTTATGCACTTTCGTGTGAAAGAAGATTCGGTGGAAGAAAACTTT
>KZ062614.1:0-26568 GCA_002091835.1 Anopheles maculatus
ACAACAACAGGCAGGCGATTCCGATTCCGATCAGTCGCTGGTGTATGCGAGCAGTCAGCGTTCAGCGATGGGCTTGGAACCGATTGCGGAAGAAGGTAAGACCTCTCTTTCAGCTGAAATACACCTACAGAGATAAAAAATCCATGTTCTCTTTCTCGTTGTTAGGCGAATCGAATCCTGCTACCACACGGAAACGTCGTGTCCGGTCAACTAAGAACGCAAAATAGAGTATCATACAGCTGGAATTAGATGCGGCGCTCGTGTTTTCGGTTTTGCAATTGTGTAAATTATATAAAACATTCGGTTAGTAACCCGTTTTGGGATGGGTCTCTTTTGTTGAATCTAGAATAAATGTGTTTTTTTTTTTCATACCATAATGTATTTTTTGAGTGGATTTAATAGAAAACCGATATACGTAATTCCTGGAGGAATATATGTCCAGTACTCTCCCGATATCTGTGTCGCCAAAGAGCGTTTTCTCCTTATTCGCACACTGTGGTCGCACATCCCACCAGGCCATAGAAAGGCTTTATTTAGCACCAGGAACTTGAGAATGGGCGATCGTTGGTGTGCTCTGATAACAAAGTCCAGGATCACTAAGGAATGTCGCAGATACCAGGACTCTTCTAGTTCTTTAAAGGTTCCTCGGAGGTGAAAACTTTGGGGACAATCTTCTATAAGTCACTCCAGATCTTGGCATACGCTGATGACATAGGCATTATTGAATTGAGGCTCTCTTATGTAGCGCCACTGAACCTCGGGTTGGAGATCAACGAGGCAACGAACCATAATGATGGTGGCACCACTAGTGGCGCGCCCCTTCTAACAAACACTGATTTACGCAGGGGTGATGTACAGATAGGTGATCGCACCTTCAAAGACGTCCAAATCTTCAACTGTCTGGGGTCAAAAGTCAGCACCGACAACAACATGGAGTTTGAATTTCGCGCAAAAGTGCTGGCTACCAACCGTTCACACTACCCCCTGAGGAAGCTCCTCCACCCAAAATACCTGTCGCGACGAACGACGCTGGGACTTTCTAGAATCTTTATAGTCCCAGTGCTCACATACGCCTCTGAGACATGGATTTTGTCCAAAACTGACGAAACTCTCTTCGAGAGTTTTGCGTTCGAGAGGAATATGCTTAGAAGGATTTTTGGCGCCGTATGTGTGGGGTTCGAATCCCGGCAGACCGCCTCCCCGTACGCAGGACTGACTATAATAGCAGGCCAAGACCTCACGAGGTTGTAGTGCCAAGGAAGAAGAAGATGTGTGAATTTTTTGGGACGATGGAGAAGCCACTACAACGAAGAGTTCTACGAACTGCACGGTGATCTCACCATCGTGCAGCGAATTAGGCTCGCCAGGCTCCGGTGTCATGTCATGAGAATGGCACTGGACGACCCAGCCCACACGGACAGAGAAGGCGTGATAGGCCCAAACTGAGATGGAGTGATGGCGTTGATGGCGGCCACCAGAATGGCCGGGATATTGGATTGGCAGACGACGACGCTAGACCGTGAGCGGTGTTCGAGTTCTGGTGTCTGTCGAAGTAACAATTGCTCCTGGCCGCCCTACGAGATATGCCACTCATTAGCTGTTTGCTCGCCCACTTTAAAGCGGCATTTCTTTTCCTGGTTGAGTCACGTGTAATGCCTTTCGTGTTAAGGTCCATAAATGAGAATGCGGGTAAACAGGTTGATCATTGTCTCGGAGAAGGCACAACCTAGAGATCTTGGCCTTCACCCATAAGTTCACACACCAAACTATTCCTGTGTTTGGTCCATTTGTGCACGACTATAAAAACTTTTACGGGCTAGGTCGTCCGGTGCCACCAATGTCTGACGAGTCGTGCAGGCATTCTACAGAACATACAACTTATCCTAGTATTAGTATTTTCTCAATGCAAAAACAAAGTAAACACTCACACTCGTATTCCCTTTTCAGTATCCTTGTTCTAAGTAAGAAATCAAAAATCGGAACATGACAGGAGTAAGAGATAGTGAAGAAGCAAAAGATAAGGATAGCAAAGAACCAGTGGTGAGAAGAGTGAGGAGAGAGAGAGAGAGAGAAAGGAAAGGATAGAGAAAGATAACAGAGAAGAAACCATATTCGGGATACAATTTATTGCGTTTTCTCTATTCGTTTTATGCATACTTATCAATGTTGGTGTGTGTATATAAGATAGAGTTTAAAAAATATAAACCACAGTAGAGCAATACATAGTTTAATAAATTACCAATTACATACGTACTTTCCGTCCTGATCTTGTGGCGTTTTTATCTAACACACACACACACACACTCGAGCGCGGGTGCGCACACTGGTGCTGCCTCTATCGTTAGCTGTTTGCGCAGCGCATTGTTTTGAGTTCGATTTTGTTTCGTTATCTAGGGAAAATTGGGGCCCTTAACTAAAGCCCTTTTTGCTTGCTGTGGTACTGTTGGTATGATTTGGTTGTGTGGTTTGTTAAGCAGCAGTGCTCCAAGTGTAAAGGGGCTGTGGAACTATTAGAATTTGTCGCACCTCTATGGTGCGTCGTTTGTTAGAGTTTGTAGGGTTGTGTGAGTAGTGCTTTAAAACGAGGGTAAAGTGGGTTTTATCCAAATAAAAGTCGGGAGAGAACAGTCCTCGGAGAAAGGATAAACCTACACCGCAATTAACTCCACGGGCGAGTTTATTGGTTATAGAAGGGGATGAGAGGAGGAAAGCGGAGACGAAAGGAGAGTGTGGCCGCGTCCATGCTTTGCGCACCTCATTTGGCCGGCACGCTGTTGATGCGCGCCTCCTTTTCGATGTTCTTCTTCAGATGCTCCTTGTAGTCGAGAATGTTGCCGTTCCACTTGGTGACCGTACCCTTCTCGCACACCCAAATCTCCTCCGCCACCTGGTTAATGAGCCGGAAGTCGTGACTAACGAGCACCAGCCCTCCCTCGAAGTCGTTAATCGCTTCCGCTAAGGCATCGATCGTTTCCATATCCAAATGATTCGTCGGTTCGTCCAGCAGCAGCAGATGCGGCTTCTTCCACGCGAGATACGCAAACACAACCCGGCACCGTTGCCCATCGGACAGTTGACGGATCGGGCATACCTGCTGGCGTCCGGTCAACCCGTACCGACCGATAATCTTCCTCATCTCTTCGCGCTCCACCACCTCCGGGAAGCTTTTCAGCATGTAGTCCAACGGGCTAGCGTCCATGTCGAGCAGTTCGTGCAGATGCTGATGGTACCGGGCGATGCGCAGATGCGAGTTCTTACGGATCATACCGGCCGTCGGCACAAGATCACCGTACAGCAGCTTCAGCAGCGTACTCTTGCCCGCCCCGTTCGGGCCGACCAGTGCAAGCCGCGTGTCCAGATCGATACCGAACTCGAGATTTTTGTAGATGTACGGCGTCTTGTCGTTGTACCGGAAGCTAACGTTTTGCACCATAATCACCGGCGGCGGAATGGTGCCGCACGAGGGGAAACTAAAGTTGAGCTGCTTCTCGTCCACCGCCTTCTCCGTCAGCCCTTGGGCCACCATCTTGGCTAGCGTCTTTTCCTTCGATTGGGCCTGCCGGGCGAGCTTGGCCGAACCGTGCCCGAACCGGGCGATGTAGTTCTTCATGTGTGCGATCTGATCCTGCTCCCAGTTGTACTGCTTCATCTGGTTCTCGAGCAGCTCGAGCCGGGTCTTGACAAACTGTTCGTAGTTACCGGTGTAGTACTTCAGCCGTTTCTGCGTCATGTGGACGATGTTCGTGCACACACCGTTGAGGAAATCCTGCGAGTGGGAGATGATCACCAGGATGCGCTTGTACGTTTTCAGCTCCTCCTCCAACCATACGCACGCGTCCAGATCGAGATGGTTGGTCGGTTCGTCCAGCAGTAGCAGATGCGGCTTCACGTACAGTGCCCTAGCGAGGGCGATACGCATCCGCCAGCCTCCGGAAAAGTCCTTCGCCGCCTTTTCCTGCATGTCCTTGCTGAAACCCAAACCGTGCAGGATGCGGGACGCTTTCGCTTCCGCCTGATCGGCCGACATTTCATCCAACCGGTCGTAAATGTCCATCAGCTGCTCCTGCGCCTCGTCGTCCTCCTGATCGACGAGCGCATCGGCCATCTTCTCCAGCTTGATGCGCTCCTCGTCCACCTCCATCACGCACTGGATGGCGCTTTTCGAGCTGGCCGGAATTTCGCGCGTCAGATGAAATATGTCGATGTGGTCCGGGATGGCCACTTCGCGATTGCCCAGCACGGACAGCAGGGACGATTTGCCGCACCCGTTCGCACCGAGCAAACCGTACCGCCGGCCACAGTTCAACTCGAGCATCGTGTCCTGCAGCAGCTCACAGCCGAAGAAGGTGATCGAGAAGTTGGAGAACTTGATGTCACGCGAACGGGGATGCACCGCCAGCGAACCGGTGCAGGCACGGGCTTCCGCGTTAATCCGTGCCTCCTCATCCAGCTTCGCACACAGTGCCTCTGTAAAAACAGAACACGAACACAATTAGCACTTCCGCTGATTGCCATCTGCCAACGTACACTTACCCTCCTCGGTCATTTCGGCGGTAGCAGCGTCGCCATTCGTACCGCCGTTCGCAATCTTTTTGTCATCCTTCTTCGAGCTCGTGACCGGAATGCTTTTCTTGTTGCGGCCTTTCTGCTTCTTGTCCGGTGCCATTGTGTTGTACGGGTGGGTTAAAACTGGACGGAAGAAGAAAGAAAAACGTCAGCGATCGACACAAACACACACACGCACACATAAACACCCATCGGGGCAGCAGATTCCGACGGGCAAAAAGTGGGTTAAACCGTTTCGAGGGCGATCAAGTGTAACGGGAGCAAGAATTTGTTCAGCACGTTTCGTGGCGCATCGAGTATGATGCGACCGAATGTACGTCAACGTATTTTTGTCCACCAATTTCACAATCTTCGGATCGGAAAAGGCGATAACTAGACAAGCCGTAATTTGCTTCCGCTATTCCGCTGCACCCGTGATTGTCGGGTGCACATGAATTTTGATCGATGAATGCAAAATGCAACGTAAATCAATTGCTGCTGCACATGGCCACACGGGCAGCCGTTGTAACCGTAGTTCGGTGGGTTTAGGATTAGGGGCACTTGGTAAAGGATTTCTACCTGAAATTTAACTTTTTAACACTCGTTTATATTTTTCGGCCTGCACAACACTTGACAATTGCGAAAGAAGGATTTTTTTCTGCGCGCGGCGGCATCAAAAAAACACATGTTTTTTGACAGCTGCATTCGCGAGGGCGCACGGTGGTTTAGGCGCCCGGTAATCAATGTTTGACAACTGGGGAAATATTTTTTTTTCAAAATAGAAATGATTTTATGTAAAAATTATGTTTGTTTTGTACATCGTTGCAGTGCTTTATGAAACAGTGCTTTGAATTGTAGTATGAACCACACTTGGCTTCAATTTTAGAGGGTTTACAAATCAACAAAGACAGCTTTTTTCATTTGAAGAAAGCAGAGAACAATTAAATATTTTTAATCATTCAACAAGACTGCTACTCAAAGTTTGATGATTATCGAACTCATTATAAGTAAGTTGATAAGTGGATCAAAAACATAATTGGAAATTGCATTACGTTTCTCACATAGTTTGTATCGTTTTGATAGTGCTGGCCTCAAACGTTTCAGAGCATATTTGTTTACTAAAGAATTGCTAGAGCATCGTCTAAGCATCTGCTCGTCGTCTCTCACGTCACGAGTGCACCACGCGAGAGAAAGAGAGAGAAGAAGCAAATTCAAGAGCACGGACGATTGTGAAAAGGGATATTTTATTTCAGAGGAAAACGTTTTCCAGCATTCACACGCGCGCCTCCATCCAAATGTCCTCGGCAATACGTCGGCATTTTCTTTTGGGTCTGAAAATCAAATCTGTGAAAACTGAACATAAATTCGTTTCGATTTATTGTAAACATAAGAAATCGAACAGCAACATTTCATAAGTAAGAAAACTATCTAAATTCTGAACCCTGAAACGACAGAGAGTACGGTTATTTGGGTGCAAATGCCGCCAGTTATGTTTTGAACCAACTGTGCTGCTGTGGCCCCACCAGGGGGAGGTTGCTTTCGCGCGAGAGAGCGCATATGCCTCTCAATTAATCGTAGGCTCTCGATGCGTGCGGGCCCCTTTTGGCGATATCCCATATAAAAATGAGTACCGCTCGAGGCTGAATCGCGGTTGGAAAAAGGTTGAGTGACTGTCATCATTCAACCTCGTTTGCGGGCGGCACGGGCAGCGCGCTATATCACCGCTCGTATTCTTTCTGAAGTGACACAGCGACACTCTACAACGGGTTGCTTTGTTTTGCTGTTTTTTCAGCATCTTTTATTCCATGATATTTGTACTATATTACACTGTAAATGGCACTTTTTGCTTAAAACTATCACAAAATTTCACTTGCTACGCTGTTTGAAGGTCTACGGTGTCCGATTCGAGTAATTTCTTCTGGTTCGATCCGTTTGTATTCCTCTGGTACCGCCGGTGTCTCCTCGAAAGTCCGCTCCAATTATTCGCTTGAAAAACGCTTTAGAATGAGAAATAATAACATGATTAGACAGAGGAGGACACCATGTTCACGTACTGTACACTTGGACTTACATTTTATGACGATTTACAGCAAATATTTGCACATTTTTTCACCGGTAGCAACGCGCGCGTCCTTCACTGCTTGAGAACAACAAAACTGTGTGCTTCTTCTTCGCTTCTTTGCTGTGCCTACTCCGTCGACAAAACACGCTCGCTCACGCCGCGCGCCGAGAATCGAAAGGGGGCGAACGCGTACACAGGAAAGACAGTGATGCATCGATGGTGAAACTCAACATCGATGTCGTTTCAAATTCTAAGTCCCAGAAGAGGGAGATCGCGCTAATTTTTGCATATGTAAGCGAAGGATAGCACTACTGAAATCGGAGAGAATGAGTTGCTTCGCCAGGAGGGTGATGGCGCCGTCGCCTTCCCTCCTGGCGAAGCAACTCATTCTCTCCGATTTCAGTAGTGCTATCCTTCGCTTACATATGCAAAAATTAGCGCGATCTCCCTCTTCTGGGACTTAGAATTTGAAACGACATCGATGTTGAGTTTCACCATCGATGCATCACTGTCTTTCCTGTGTACGCGTTCGCCCCCTTTCGATTCTCGGCGCGCGGCGTGAGCGAGCGTGTTTTGTCGACGGAGTAGGCACAGCAAAGAAGCGAAGAAGAAGCACACAGTTTTGTTGTTCTCAAGCAGTGAAGGACGCGCGCGTTGCTACCGGTGAAAAAATGTGCAATATTTGCTGTAAATCGTCATAAAATGTAAGTCCAAGTGTACAGTACGTGAACATGGTGTCCTCCTCTGTCTAATCATGTTATTATTTCTCATTCTAAAGCGTTTTTCAAGCGAATAATTGGAGCGGACTTTCGAGGAGACACCGGCGGTACCAGAGGAATACAAACGGATCGAACCAGAAGAAATTACTCGAATCGGACACCGTAGACCTTCAAACAGCGTAGCAAGTGAAATTTTGTGATAGTTTTAAGCAAAAAGTGCCATTTACAGTGTAATATAGTACAAATATCATGGAATAAAAGATGCTGAAAAAACAGCAAAACAAAGCAACCCGTTGTAGAGTGTCGCTGTGTCACTTCAGAAAGAATACGAGCGAACTAGACTGTAGCGTGAGCGAGAAGGTTATACAGCGCGCTGCTCGTGCGGCACTCAAACGAGGTTGAATGACGACAGTCACTCAACCGTTTATCAACCGCGATTCAGCCTCGAGCGGTACTCATTTTTATATGGGATATCGCCAAAAGGGAATGTTGTTAGTAAAGCCGTAGCCGTACCGCAGCCAAGTTGTGTTCTAAAAGTGTGTAGAAACTTTCTTTGGCGTTTGGAAAAAGGTGCATATTCGATACTTGCGAAAAAGAAAAGATATTTCTGCATGTCTTCAGGGTGTGGATCCGCTTCATTCTGTAGCAAATCCCATTGCCATTAGAACCCCGAGCGACAAGTCCTCGTCGTTTTGTGCAGTGAAAAAGAAGTGTGCGTATTGTAGCAGAAGGTGCAAAAGTGTTGGTTAAAACTCCTCATCCCACTTCCCGAAAGAACGACAAAGTAGGCGAACAAGTGGAGCTTCCGATTGCAGATTTCCACGTTTGGCAACAACGACGAAACGGGCGGGCCGTACAAAACCATCCATGTTTCATTGTGCATTGTCTGTGGTGGCACTACCCTTCTGCGCTGGTTGGATGGTTGGTGTTTGTGGATGTAGGGATGTCTTCTTTGAATTTCCTCTCCGGTGCACTTCCTGTGTAGGAACGAACTGCAGGAAATAAAAACCATTCCAAATGACATCACCCGCGAAGGAGGCTTTGCAACTTCCTCGGCAGCGCTTGCTTGGATGATGTACCTCGACATCTACACGGTGTCGTAAGCAGCGAACACGGCAGACTGGTAGATAACAAGGGGCTAGCTGTCAAAATAGTACCGATTGCCACTGGTGCCGGAATTTGCCGGTTCTGACGCACAATGATAAGCGGCCTGAGAGATAGTGGGATGAGCGTTACGGTGCTTCCTCAACATTTATCCGGTTTTCCTTTGTGCGGTGGCAGCGGTTTCCCCATTTGTTCCTGATTGTACGATGATCTCGTCCTGTGGCGTTGCATAGTGTGGCTTAGTGCAGCGGCGTACGTGTGCCGGGATCCCTTTCTTGCGTAGTGCGTAGTGTAGAAGCGAGCGCCTCTAGGGCCCTCTAGGATAGAGAAGTCAATCGATAAGATTGTTCAGTGCACAAGTGGTCTGCCGATACTGCGCCGACAAAGAGGCGTAGTGTTTGTGGAAGTGTGTTTGTGATACTGTGTGTTGAGAAAGTGGGCCGGGTTGAGTTTCAGTTTCGATTTCATTCGTGTTGCTGTAGGTCCTTAGGACTACAGCTTCTCCTCGTGGTTGACAGTATCCGGAGTCCGGTGGTAAGTGATTTCAATATTATTCATAGCCCTCTAGCTAGGTCCTGTTGCCTGTCTGTCTTTGTGTAGGTTTGTCTCTTTTTTTTTGTATTGTTCGTGGGTCGTTGCTTCCCCAAGTGGTGCAGTCCGTGCATAGGTCGTGCATCAGACCACGACCACGCCGGAACCATATGGCTGGACTGCGCACCGTGTCTGCTGTAACCGAATACACCACCGCTCACTGTGGCGCGTGTGGGCCGATTAATGGGAATGTGTTGTGGCCACGGCCGAGGCGAATGAATAATTGCCGGGGCTGATGAGTAGGTGTGAAAGCGCTGGAGAAAGGAATCGAACAAGATGGGCACAACATGGGGATGTGGAAGTGTCTGGCCTCAAAACGCCAATCGACACACTCGAATCGATCGGGGAGCGAAAGAGAGAGAGAGAGAACAAAACACGATCAAGTTCGAACTGTAACTGCATCCAACTGCAACTGATGACCAGGAACGTCCCACACAAGATAGCCTGACGGGTGCGCATCGGGAGGTCGAAAGGATCATGCTTTAGCACCACGGGGAGCATCCGTTTAACGTGTCGATGAGTTCCCTGTCAGACCATTCCATCTTGTTTGTGGTTCGAAAGGTAAACGTTAGGAACCGAAATGCGTTAGAGGGCCTCTGTCGAAGATCTCCATCATCGAACGAGATTCATTCTGTGTCGAAAATGATGGCACTTTAATGAAATTATCAACTTCATGTTAGGGATGGCGCGAACCAGAAAGGACAGCGAGAGTGGCTGATAGATCTTCCTGTGCGATCGACAAGATATTTTGATTGGAAACATTTTTATTGACTACTTCGCTTTAACGCATCTCGCTTGATCGACAGTTTCCAAAACCTTCCGAAGCCTTCCGGCCGAGGACCCGTCGTTTTGGGTAATGAATTTTTCATGAGATCAATAAATATTTTTATCACCTTTTTGCTGCCGCGATTGGATTCGTGAGTTTAGTAAGGTGTTTGTGTTCCCTTGCTGCTGAGGTCCCAGAGTGGCCATTATCAGCGACGGTTGGGGGAGATAGTCATCTCAATTTAGATTGTAATCTGCCTCTGAAGTATTTGAAGACGACCGTAAAGACTGTAGTAGCTCAGCAATCCCCCTAACTGCATGTTTTGAACAAGTTGAATTACTAAAACGAAGATCATTTCAAGAACTTTAGTCACGCCTGGTGTCTGGTTTACATTATAATAATCGCTTTAATAAGTCGGTCACTATATTGTTTTCACTATAAATAAACTATTTACCGACTTACAGTCATCAATAAACGTTCCGCCATTTGCCACCGGGAAAAAGCAACAGTATTGAACCTCTCACTTATTGCCAGCTGTTTAGATTTGTGAGCGTATTCCACCCGGAGCGGCATCGACCGATACAATGGCTTGTCATACGGTGGTTAGCACGTTGTTTGTTTTATTTCTAAATAACAAACCATACCCTACGCTTATCACTCATCGTCTGCGGCACGTTGAAGCCGCTTGATAGTTCACACAGTTGTCGGCGGGGTATTTTTTTCCACCCTGCGAACAGGACGATAGGGAAGTAGCATGCTTTTTCTCCAAGAACGCCTAACCAACACCACCGATGAGGGAAGAAAATATCACACATTCCGTGAGGTTTTGCACGTCGCGCCGTCTAGAGTTTACAAAACTGTATGGGTGGTCTCAAGAAGAGGTTTTGTTTGTACACATTCTTATCGTACTTTTCACATTTCCCTTCCAGCGTACCGCATTAGTTCGGGATGATCCAAGGTTACACGATAGCAGGCAAGCAAGCGCAAGGCCTCAGCAGTTGTTCACCTTTACACCGATAATGGAGGATGCCTTGATGGTTGGCCAAAACTTCCATCGAAAACATTATTAACACATTAGAATGAATGATCGCGTATCGTCTATTGTTGGCTATCTTTTCCAAAACCTTGGGAACAAGTCGTTATCGGACTCGTGATCGAAAATAAGCGAACCAGATTCAGTGGCCCCAACTGAATCACACCCAAACACCTAAGCATGCTCCAAAGGCCCTTCGGAAGATTTTAAAAACACGTTTCCATCCGTCCGGTTTCTGACGCCGGCGGCTTTTTTTTTTCTAGACTCCACGCGCCCGTAAGTAGCTTAAATCCGGAGCGGATTTGGGGACAGTTAGAGCCCATCAAAAGCGGCACCCGGAGCACCCCGGTGTCGGCACAGGAACGATAGCTCGTGTCACGATGGATTCCGGTTTTTCGTCGTTTTGGAAAACGTCGGCAATTGATCAATCGCTCTAGGGCAGGTGATTGGCGAAATATGTGACTAGCTGGGGATAAGCTAACCAGGTCTCTAGCACACATGAAGACTCTCCATTTGTGTGCCGTGTTTGGATTAGCGGATTCCAAAGCGGACAACCGTTACAAACACGGCCGACAGTACCGAAATGGGGTGTTTTGGTAAGCATTCGACACACTCAGAACAAACTTCCTACCGTACCGAGTGATCTTGTCAACGAGATGTGCAATATTTGTGCCAGTTTTAGGCCACACCGGTGAAATTGATTACCATATGATGATGTAGCGTACCTGCCTCATTTACATTGCGCGCCAGCAGGTCGGCCGACGAGGGTAAAGCGTTTGGCCTAGGCCTCGGTTTGCATTAAACCATTCTCTACTCTGGTGCGCCGTTGCGGATGATCGTGCTGCATGCTGCCAACGACCAGCATAATACCTTACGTGTAAGTGAACCGTATCCCCATTGCTCACGACACTGGTGTGTCGCATAGAGTGCTTGCCGCACTCTCCGTCTCTTCAACCTTACCTCAGCCTCCACTCTCTCTCTCTCTCTCTCCCTCTCGCTTTACTAGACTCTTTCCGGTGGATCGATCGTAACGAACCTCATTTTCCTAAGGACCGTTTGTCTACCTCAAGATCTAGCTCCTAGCTCTTAGTATGCCGTGGGTATTCGTGTGGCTTAACGCTCTACCACTCGGAGCAGCTTCAGCACACCGTTTGAAGGCTTTGGCAAAGGCGAGCCACATCGAAAAGAATACAGTGCTGGTCACACCATTACGCAATCTTTCGCAGTTTTGGTTTAGCAAAAACGAAAAAGCGAATTGATGATTTTTACTCCATTTCTTTTCTGTGTCACACACACTCACGGCCAAACACGCAAAACATCAAATTGCCAAAATGTTCTTGCCGTCCGTTTCTGTTTATTTGATTTTGTAATTCGCGTAACAAACGTGCCCATGTTCTGGAAGATCGGTCTCGATAAGCACGCGCACACTGACGAATTGTTTCGTATCGGAACTTGTGCGAGAAGGCCATTAGCAGGAACAAGCAAATTTAGTGCAAAAGCTGTTTGACAAATTACCGTCGCTGATAAGGAGGGAGTTGTTTTGGTAGCAAAAAAGCTGTGCAAAAAAGCTCGAGGAGAACGGATGGGCAGTTGTGAGGCATGACCTAATCGTTCTTTTCGGTGTGGAACACAGAGTTCAGCAGCAACATGGTTGTACAGTTCTAATTAATTAAATGACGCCTATGGATCGACTGTTTTGCGGGTACCAATTTAATGTGTGAAAACTATTGGTATAAAAAGAGGATCTAGAGAGCTGTAGTATTGCCAAAGAAATAGAGCTTATTTCAGAAAGGCAAGATACATAAAGTAACAAGATTACATGTACCTAGCCAACGAAAATCATTTGTTCAAGTTAATACCCTGTTTTGCATTTTCGCAAGCCAATAAAACGCACAAGTTTGTTATTAAATGGCGAACATAACAGCGCGGCACAAAACAAAGAAGCAATTCGCTGCGCTTGACTGCACTTGACTGGATCTGCATTCCGTATGCAGCGTGAAGAAATGTGCAACCGTACTGTCGCCCGTACCATAATTTATTGTAGATCAAACTGTTGCTCCTCCGCATCGCCCGTACGGTGCATGCATGCTAATTGTGTGACGCATACTGTGCGCCATTCGCGAACGGTGCCAATGTGTCGCATGCGGACCAGCGAACCAGCTCCGAAAGGGAAGGGATCGAGCTGATCAACCGTTTATACGTTTTTGCGCCCTCCCGGACTGTGTTGCCTTGCCGGGCTGCTCATCGATCGATTGCGATAGGAACCCCAGCGTAAAGGGTTTTGCATGCTGGCTTTCATCTCATTTGCTCCACCGGGGCCGTAACCACCGACCTAGGGAGGGCAAAGAAGTTGCACGCTTGATTATTGTTATTGCTCATACGTTAGCCATCCCACCAAAGGGTGTGTTGGAGCTGCCCTTTTCCACTGGCTCTTTCTTCTCCGGGTTCTCCCGATTTTCCGGGGCTGATCAATGCGCACTCGAACTTTGCAGACTGTTCGAGCTTGCTCGCCAAAATCCGTAAACATACGTACAGGGAACCGAGAAAGGGAGTGGGATATACACCGTGTCGTTAGCCATTCGGTCACGGCAAGCGCACGAAATGAGCTTCGAACTCGGGCGCGCGCGCGGCATACACGCGGTTGAAGATTATTTTATTACATGTCGCAGCTGGCCCACAAACTCCCCTGTCCAGACCGGGCAACGGAGATTCACAACAACACGAAAATCAGTGTGTGTGTGTCTCCGTATTGGTGTGGCTGTATTACTTTGTTCCTTCCTAAAAGCTGCGCGAACACGCGCCTTTGCGCTTTTGCGTATGTAGATGAGTGTGTCGTACAGGGGGCGTTAATGTGTGTAGGCAGTGAGTGTTGGACGAAGAAGTTGGAGAGAGAGGAAGAGGTAAAAGAGGAGTGGAGGAGTCAACAACAAAAAAAGAAACATTTGAAATAGGCTGCAGCGAGAAGAAACCAGCCAATAGACCAGAGGAGTTGGAGGCTCTCCAACATTCGTTGAAGTTGGACTCGTGAAGGAAGGTGGCCAAAGAGAGTGGGAAGAAAACAAGGGAAGCGGGATGGGATGGGATGGATGAGATGGCAAAGAAAGATGGTTCAATGGTCGGTTCGTCTCTAAGTGCACCACACACACCCTCCATATGTCTTCAATGCCCGTCCGCCACGCCATAGTGAACCGGTCCGATATAAACAGGACAAAGCGGAAGACTTTTGTTTGACTGCGGGTATGAATCGCGACTTGGCTGAAGTATGAGCATATGAATGTTTGGCGTTCAATTTACGAACGCCAAACCGTGATGATGCCAATCGATGGAGAACGGTGTAATAGGAAAACAAAAAAACTTGGCCACAAGGGCCTGGGAATATGTCGGCAAAGTGAAAGATCACCGGACATTTGGGGAAACACTGTAAAACCAAAACAAAATAGAGAGAAAACTAAAACTAGATCGATCGACTTTCGAGTTCGAGTGTGTGTGTGTTTGAACAGCGAGAGAAAAAGGAAGATAACGAATGAGCGTCACAAAAATTAGAAACCATGTCATGCAGATTACCCCCGGCTTCGAGCGGGGCCGGGAATAAATTGAAAGTGTGTGCTTCAGGGATTAATTTTATCGGCCATATATATATATATATGCTTCCTACCCACTCTGTTTATGTTCTCGTCTGTGTCTCGCGCATTCACCCGTTGCCCAGTCGTGATGTTGAACGGCGGGAGAATGGTGTTTGGCTTTGGTTTTGGAGTTGGATTTAGATCAGTTACAAAAGTTGAACCTTTCATCTCGTGCGGGACCGAAGCACGAGACGGAAATGCACTTTATGGAGAGTGTGGTGCAGTGTTTCTCTCTCTTCCTCTCGATCTTCCCCATTTGAGTGATGTATGTTATGCTGCGCGAAGATCTCGTGAAGATGCGAAGATCTTCAGTGTGTCAAATGTGGTGTGGAGTTTCTCGCTTTTCCACGCGTCCGCTGTCTGGGTGTGCGCGTTGTGCGTCCCCATCCATCGCCATGTGTGGAGTGGAAATCGAGTGTTTTTCTTTGTGTTTATTTGGTGCATTCTGACGATGTCTCGAAGCATCGATCGTGCCGGGTAGGGCCAAAATTTGCTTGTCCAAGCGTAAATAACTCGTGTGGAGTAGGGTAGAAAGAGAGCCCGGAGCATATAATGGTTGGATTGGTGATTGCTTTTGGGGACGTTGCGATGGATGTGCCAGACATTGGGACAACGGATGGACATATCGTAAAATTGTAAAGCTCGTTTGTATTGTAATGATCAAGCACATTACTCGCTCTAATGCTTAATCAAGAAGGTTTCAACAATCAATTACACTGAAGTGGCGTCTTATGGATCTTCTTTTGGTCACAATTCTTAATCGATATGACTTTAAACTGTCCACCTTTCTATATTATACTGTCCTACTGTGCATCGGGACAAATACCCGCACAACCGAAACTACGATCGCGATCGATACGAGCGCACATTAGCATGCGTTTCTGGTGCATTTTTGTCCTCAGCAGCAGACCAGGCTCAGAGTGGGAGGACGCGAGTTTGGACGAGCTCCAACCCGCGGGTAAGTTACTGTTGGTTTACGATCTACAGGAATCACTTTCTGTGTTCTGTTTGGTGTTTGCGTCTCTCGTCTAAAAGGGAAGATGGCGACACCCATTAATATCCACCCATACTTCCCCTGCTCCAACATCTCCAAAGAAAAGAGATCCCCCCCTTCAAGACATCTTCGTGTTTGGGAGCATTTTTGTTGGTTACAGTTTACGAGACGCTTTGCACGGAAATGCGTAGGTGCTGATGGTGGAGGCTTACAGATCTCTCTGCACGAAAGCGGATCATTATAAACGACAAAGTTGCGCTTTGGATGTAATACTGTGGCCCCGCTTTTCGATATTGATTTGAATTAAAAGAAATGACACATCATTTATCGCTTGAATGGATTTCGGGAGTTGTTAGGGGGAGAAGCGAGAAAATAAAAAACTGCACAGTAGCATGAGGAGTAGCTTGCCCTTTAAAGAGGGTCCTCACGACGTTGGGCAGAATGTCGGGACATTTGGAGGAAAAAAAGCCGTTTCCAACGTTTGTCTGGCGACATCTATTGAACTGTCCAAACATTGCCATAATGCTCATCGATCTTCTGATGTGTTTTGGTATCGATTTCGTAACGGCCAATGGAAGACGAGGTAAGGGTTCGGAGAATTGGCTATGCAGAGGCTCCATACACCAAACGTCGGCGGTCAATGGGAAGCCAGTTTAAGGTTTATCAGCCCCAGACGTTGGGGGTAGTGTGTGTGACCTCTTATTACACACGTCAAGATCCCGGTGTGACTCGCAGACTCTTGGTTGGATTGGATCACATTTCATTGCTCCTCCTTACATCCATCAATCTTCGTTTGTGTGTACGTACCTACGTTTTTGTACGATGGTCGATGTCATCCGATGCGCTACTGTTTCTTGTACCGGACCAGGCAGGCATGCATGTCGGAATGCAGCTCCGTGTGGTTAATGCACAACATGGACGGTACGTCACGTTGGAGAACATTTTACTGTTTGCTGGAACATCGTGATACGATGTCTGGTTGTAAAATTGAATTGATCGTAGCTTGTTCTTCCACAATTCTATCCCCGTCTTTTCACCCTTGTTTTGATGACTTAATCGGTAGTGCTTCCTTATTCTTAAAATAATAGTCGAATGAGGATGATGTCCAAAATCTCCAACTCCTAATTTAGAGGGGCGGATTTTTTCAGCTGCTTTTCCTATCACCTTTCTCTCCGGTATGGGACCAAGCGAACCTAGCCAAATGTCACACACCAGCACCCGAGTATATGCATTCTTCCGTGAGAGAGGGCCTCCAGTTGGAAAGGAGCGGAATCGGATATCGTCCAGGTTTCGGATGAGACAGTCTCGGAAATGTAAACCTTCGCTGCAGGCGTAGTCGTGAAATTAGAATACACCGTGAGTGAGGCCGCCCCCCGAAGGGTGCGAACGGCACGGGCAAAATAATGGCCGCGACTCTGGAAAGTTTTGTGTGGACCCATAGCAAAAGGTGGTAAATGTCTCACTTGGGAGTTCCGTTGCCGAATGCCAACACATTCCAGCCGCATGCATAGACACGTCAGCGTGTTTGGGAGCATGCGAGATGTTTGGCTGTACGGTGTTCTGTTTTGGGGATATCTTTACAGCGTTTGTTTTTCCGTTTCGGTGGTGAGCAATGTCGGACATTGTATGGGGATTGTAAGTTAACGCTTCCAAGAGGTAGAACTTACTTGCGCGACAACAAGAAGCTTGTAGAAGTGTCGTACACAAAGCCGATTTAATGGCCATTTGCCGGTAACGGTGGATAGTTTGTGGCTTCCAGAGCGTCTAGCTCGAGATCAGAATAACAATTACCGCTGCAATCGGATCCAAATTGAGCGAGTCCCGGTAGGAGGAAGCTGGCAGTAACGGCGAAGCAAGTAATTAACGGCAATCGAGCATTAGCAAACGGTTTTTTGGTTTCTAATTCCTTGCCAGCGGTGAATGGGTCACGGTTGGATGTGGCAACATCTGGTTAGCATTATGCAAAGTTTCTGCAAAACAATTGGAGGGGCCTGTTTGGGAAACAGTACGCTTTTGTTATGTGCTTGTAGCTGTTGTCTTCTTCATTATAGAATCCCAACCAATGCCTCCGATGGAGGTCGTACGTCAGTCATGCCCATATGCTGACTGCTCTTCATTTGCTCGTCTATCGTGGCTGGTCTATATGGATGGTGAAACATGATTCAGGCATACAGGGTTCTCTCGACTGTTTTTTTCAATTACCACTACCCCCCTAGTCCGTCATTTAATCCTGCTTAATCCGGTCATGTCAAAGTCGAAGCGTGTATGACTCTCTACCATTCCCTGGAAAGTGAGCATGCTCGCTCAAAAACGCTTTTCCGTGAAGGTTAATAAGCGAAAGTGGGAAATTAATAGCAGACATGTTGTGTGGGGACCGTAGCCACAACGATGGTCCATGCGGGACCATCTGATATACATCTGTTTGTCGTTCTCCATCGGGACAGAGGGCATCCGAGAGCGCGGCAGATGGGGAGAACTTCGTCGATGAACAAAACAAGAAAAACGATAAGCCCAACTTAAGCCAAAGTTCAAACGTCTGCAGTGTTTGAGTTTGGCGCAGTGGTAACTCCTTTTTCTTTTCTTTGGGAGTTTTGTTTGTGGACCCGCCAGTTTTTTATGCACAGCTCATCACGCGACGTGATTAACGAGCATATACCAGTGGCGTTTGCAGCTTCCGTGATGCGATGCGTACACAAAAACACGGGACAATAAATTGGCCAAACGGCGAGCGAGTGAGTGGAGGGTTCCACGCGCCTAGTCAACAGATTATCGCGTGTTTTGATGCCGTTTGATTGAATCGCAGACGTTGCAAAAATGCGTTCGGTGGCGGCGGCGGCGACAGCGCATACACCCGCATGTACCGCTTTGTTGTTTAAAGTGCCGGAACGCTTGATTGATGGATGCGATTGTACGGGGATTGTAGCGGAACGTTGTGAGGTAAAGTAATGGGCTTCGTGGAATGCAGGTCGATTATCAGTGGAGAATAGTAGAACAGAGAAAAAAAAAACGAATCTCAAGAATTGCTAATGCATTAATTAACCAACGAATGATGACTTTTCGCTTGCCGGAGTTAAGAATGCGTAAGAGTGTTTGATACGATTTAAACGGAGTCAAAACTGTAAAAGCGATAGCAACGAAGAATTACCCGTTCCCACCGTCATAAGCCTCGATAATCCTGTACAATGGTTTATCCTTCGCTTAATCCTTACTCATCCAGGATAAATGAATTCCAACGCGTTTCCCACAATCGGGCCGCCAGAACCTGCCGGGTTGTCATGTCGCTTTCGTTCACTTTCTAAACGTATGGTCGGACACTCCGTACGGATGAAGTAATAATCCCTTCACGAAACCTTGTCCTTGACGTGTCATTTTCCGTCTATCATCGTTCTTACCGGAACTTTCTATCATCATCCCCCGGTTCCCACCTGTAGTAATGACTTGCCGTTCTTACCTCTTGATAATGGTCCTGTTGGGCAGGTACACTACTCCAGACGTCATTACCGGCTGTCACTTGGCTGACTGTCTATTGACAGCATCCACTCGCTCCATTGTACTCGCGCACAAGGTCGGCTCCACACGGCTACTAAAAAGAGTGGGCAGACTCCACAGCACCCCGCCATATGAGCAAGGCCCTGACTAATCGAACCGAATGGGGGGCCGCCTTCTATGATGGCTTCATTTCACTGCACGCTCGTTACGATGCGCGATACCATCCGTTAGATGGCGCCAGAGCTCCGTTGCGCTGCATCCCTCCCTACCCACAGTGGTCAGTGCCACGTAACTGACCCCCGGTTCAGAAGCTGCCTGCCATTTGCATTTGTGCCATAATTTCCCCGCAACGCATGACGTATGGTGAGCGGTGCGTGTGGAGTGGCCAAGGCGCCAGCCAGTAGAATGGCGGCACACTGTCACTGTGTCTCAGCACACCACAGTAGTAGGCGCACCGAAAGCGTGTGTGCTCTTTAAGTACACGCCGCACGTTCAGCGAATGTGTGTGCGTAGATGTGTGAGAGAACGAGAGAGTGTGGGAAGCACATGCAAAAGTAAGTCGCGTCCGATCCACATATGGATCGTTTGCTGCCGCTGCTACTGCTGCTGCTGCTGCCAATTTGACGTTAGTACGCTCATAAATATTTGTCTTTCTGCAAGCGTTACGCACAGTACCGGCTGTGTATATAGGCACTACGAACGCACAGAACACCACCAGCAGAGTGTGATGAAGACACGCTTTTAATAGTGTGACATTAGCTTCCCTCACTGTACCGTATGAGACAATTCTAGGCCTTTCTTTTCCGTACTGTGTCAGTGGGGGATTAGTGCTAACCTTTTATGGATTAGCAATATGCGAAACGTAGCGGATATGGGGGACGCCATAATAATCGTACCCCATCTCTCGTAAGTTCGCATGATTATAAAACATCTCCATTATCAGCGCACACTGTGGAATGGAATTACTAGCATCGTTTGTCTGTCACCGATAGCCTAAGCCCGCTTTTTTTTCTCACTCTCGTGTTTGCCTCGTCTTTGTACGGTGTAGCTACTGAATGTGGATATTAGATAAAGATATGCCATGAATGTGGTAGGTATGCCGTGGCAACATCAAACAGCTTGCTCGTGTATCGTGTTTATAAGACCAAGGTTCTTACAACATTGGCGGCTTGGGCGCTTGGGCGCTTAGGCGCTTGGGCGGGCTTGCTAAGCCTTCGGAGATAATGACATGCTATCCGATCGACAGCCGATCATCAGTTTATTCAGTGCCCAGTTTTTTTATTCGTCATCTGCGCGCTTCTCCCGCCTGTTTAGAAACTCCAGCAAAGCGAAGGAGATAATGTTCCGTTCCGTAGGCAGCCTCCAAATTACAGTTCGCTTTTTATTAGTGCTCCTTCGCTCACACACTCCAAAACCCGAGTGCTTCTCTTTCCGTTTCACAGACCGTTTAGCTAACTACAGCTATCGTTCAAGAGCCCACCACTAGTGGCCACTATTACAGTCCGTAACATAAATGTAGGGACTGTTGTTTTAGAAGCAGTTAAAGCTCTCTCCATAACTAGAATTAATCTTCAGAGAGGAATCATCTTATTTAGGCCATTATTTCGCTGAGATCTACTGAATCCGTATCTCCAAGACAGGATAGTAATGAGTGCCTCTATAGTTATGCGACGTACTGTATTACTTTGGCCCCGCATGAGTGTCTATGCTTTCGTGCGGGGCACTGTGTTATAGGTCATACTTGTGCTTTCATTGTTGTGCCTCAGGGCCATGTTCGCCCTCGTAACCCGCCCCGTCCAACCAGGCTCGTCGTCATCTCGTGCAAACGCGCAGTGCATTCTCTCCAATTGGCCGGCTTTTGTAGCGAAATGAGTTTCCAATTATTGATTTTTTTTTTTTACCTACCTCGTTCACTGTCCACCCTTTTTCTAGCAATTTCTACCACTCATCAGCATCGACTCTCCTGTTCATGGCACTCTGTTTTCTATGTCACAGTTGAGTTTTAAGTTTCAGTCCCCAATGTTCCTCCAACATCTCCCCGAATAGCATCATACGGACGCTTCTCTTCTGGTAGACTAAGGGAGGCACTTTCCATGTGGGCTGGGGGTCACGCATTTTCTCGGCCGCAAACTAACCTAGTTTTTTTGTGTCATACAAAGATGAGCCTCCGTCCCCCCATACAGCTCCAACACTGCCCCCAGGGGATAGTTTTAATTTTATGCATCGTTTATCATTCCATCAGGGTTCGCTCAGGTGCTGGCAAAGGTGTTCCTGCTTTGCTTTTTTTTTTGCGATGACGGCTTACCCCGATCAATGACGGCTGGTTCCGGTAGTGCGGGGTTGGATTAAGCCGTCACAGGAGCCACATCCCGTGCCGTCCATCACGCATCGGAGGATGACAGATTTGATGGTCCGCGTGCGGTTTGAGTGAGCGATCTAGGCCGAAAACTTTCTTCTACTGTTACTGTGAGAGATGCTGCAGATGAGATGGGCAGATGACGTTAAATAGAAGCCTTCTGCATCGCCTTTGTATAGCCTGCTGCACGACGGAAGCTTTCGGTAGGTGATGTGCAGTGA
Organism: Anopheles maculatus; assembly: GCA_002091835.1. Taxonomy (NCBI): domain Eukaryota; kingdom Metazoa; phylum Arthropoda; class Insecta; order Diptera; family Culicidae; genus Anopheles; species Anopheles maculatus. Next base: position 21,504 of record KZ062614.1, read on the forward strand.
TTTGTTTATCAAGCGTTGGCCTTCTTCTCGAGCGACCCACTTTGTTTGTAGCCAGAAGTCGGGAGTCCCGAGAGTTCGTAGCCTACACCGAAAGGGCTAACCAGTTTTTGGGGGGACAGTAAAGGGTGATGTGTTTCTTTTTACCTAGCTTTTTTTGTTTTGTTAGATTAGGGGTCACGTTAGGTTTTGTGTGTGAATGTGTTTTCCCTTAGTTTGTTTCTTTTTTGTGTATCTACGGCTCTCTCTCTTTGCGAGTCGAGTTGAAGTTCTGTTTGGACTTTTTTTGATGCCTATTTTCTTGCTGCGGCAAGTCATAAACTGTGTGAGTTGATTGCGTGCTGGTAAGATTTCGAACGACGTGAAGAAGTACAGGAAGCGGAGGTTATGTTTTCTCCATGCAAATGTCTCCTCATTGCACGCAGCGAACCGATTGAGGAGGTGGATGATGTATGAAGCTTCGTACTAGTTTCATGCTTTGCGATATTTAATGATAAGAATTTCTTTTGCTGGAGTGTTTTAAGTAACTTCAAGACTTTAAAAAATGCACTGCTTTACTCATCGAAAGCATCTCACTCCTGTGCGATTGCTTGCTATTATCCTGTCAACAGAATCGTTCGCACTCGCCATGATTTCTGTGCAGAATACTAAAACAGCACAATAAGTAAGTGGTGCTGGATTGCGTGTGAAAGTTACAGTAGGAAGCGATAGAAATCCTGACAAGCACCCGACATAAATCCTGGCAGAGTATTTCTGTAATGGACATCAACGTCCGTGAGTGGTGTAGCTGCTGCTGTTGGGCAAATGGAGCAAAGAATAATTATAATTGAGCGAAACGCGTAATGTATTAAGTTTATTCTTGTGGCGTTGCGTCGTTGGCCCCCTTTTTGGGAAAGTGCGTATTTTTCTTCCCCATGTTCTCGCACGAATTAAAATAAATCATCGCACAAATAGCGCACCCAAACGAAACGCATCGCGCTCCTCGGCCGCACACGTTCTTTAGGCTTCACGCCATCTCCATTGCCAGTTTTGAACCGCGAAAAGTGACGTTCGGGTGCGTGTGTGTGTCTTGTTCCGTTTTCGCACTAGAATGGAAAGATGCGCGAATTGGAGCTCTGTAGCACTGCGTTTATGCGGAGGTCCCGTGTAATGCAATATGCTGGAATGCACTTCAATCTATGTAGCAGGCAGGAAGTTATTAATTTTCCTCTGTGCTTCCAGTGTGTGTTCTACTTTTGCGTAACACACACACAAGCACACGCCCACCCTGTGGGCCGTAATTTTTCTTGAGAGCACCCCCGATGCAACAGTGGTTGTTGGTCCAGTTACAACGTTCTAATGTAGATCAACGCCACTCGTCTAGCCGCGGCCGCGTGTAGCCCGTGCGTGTAGATACTTTGATAAATTAGCCACAGTGCTTGCTGAGTGTAAACAATACCGAGCTGATCTAGAATTCCTAGGCCTAGGCGAGCGTACTGCCGCCGTCGCATTGCAATCGGAACTACCGGGCTAGACCGTTGAAGTCCCGAAGCTGTTTGATCGAGAATGTTTGCTTTGGGTTTCTTCCCTTTTCCGCATGGAAAAGAAAGGAGGGAGAAGAAATTAATCAGGGTTAGGTGAGGGCTGACGTGGGGGGGGGGATTTGTGCGTGGAGTATTGAAACATATACGAAGAACCGTTTGCATTAAACACTTTTGAGTACACAGTTTGGCTGTGCCTCCGAGCAATATCCGGAACCGTTTATTTATTTATTAAACAGTGAAAAAAGCAATCGAGAAAGGACAAACACCAGTTTTGGGGGAAAATTTACGAAGGGTTTAAAATGTTTTATCAAAAAATAAGGAAATGAGTAACAATATCTAAACACTATTTTTGGATTAAAATTTGGTGAACAAAAAAATTATCATGAAGCAAAATAATCAATTTTTTTCGATAAATGATGTATATTTTCGAACAAGAAATGCATGAAAACGCCTGTGGTTATGCAATTTGTAGACACGACTGATGATGGATGTAGGCAATACGCAATGCGTCTCAAGACATCTAGATGGCGCTGCTGCGAGCATACGCTGTGAGATTGAACAGTGGTAGAAACAAATTTGGACATAATTTCATTTTGTAATTCTGTTATTTAAAACAATTAACGTGTAGTTTAAAATCATAAATATTTTACTGAAGTATCCTTGTAAATAGTTATGATATAAAGTCTGTTGTCATTTTTTTATATATTTTTGCAGTCTATTTGTGTCCTAAAACTAGCAAAATGATTGTCCAACTGTATCTTCTGGTCGCTTTTATTTCTTGCAGACATTATCCTGAGGATCACCCCATCATGGCGAACCTGTCGGACGATCCCGAGAAGCTGCTGAGCGAGTGGCTAGGCGAGCTGGAGAATCTGATCGGGGTAAGTTGATACAGCGCACCGTATCGATATCGATACGGCCAGATTTGGCGAAACACCTCACAATCCAACCCACGCTAGAACTGCCAGCTGTTGCCTAACGCTCCATTACCTAAGCTGCCGAGCGGGTGGACACTTTTTGTTTAACAAAATTCAGGCCATCCAAGAGCACAGCGTTTTGCCATGGAAAGGGTCATGTTTCCAATGGCAAAGGATAGGAAGAACAAAACAAAAACCATCCCTCCGATGGTCCACTTCGCGGTACAACGATTTTTGGCGCTTCCACAAGGTGGAAACTCGAAACTGTTCGCATGTCGCGCTGTCGGTTTGGTGGGAAACTCTTGTTTGCTCACTGGAGCGTCGCTTATGTGATCGTTCCGTTTAAGCCGTACCGGTCCCGGGACTGTGTGGTTGTGAACGCACATAATCACCAATTAACAGAGCGGGTTTAACGGAGAAGAATATCCGAATGTTTCGATGATTGCGGTTGTCATATCTGTCGCATGCTATTTACATTGACAACATTGGAAATTTCGTATCAAGAACTGTCACGCGTTTGGTTTTACATATGCGACTGCTAAAAAGCCCCAAAAGTGCTCAACAAGGTTTCGACAACATTCACGTGTCGAGGGCGAACTTTAAAGCCTTTGCCTTTTGGCCATTGAATGTAGTTCATCAAAAATGAATATCCTAAAGTGGGTTCCATTACGCTGCGTTACCGTATCCGTGTCACGGCTCATTGAACGGCCAGCTGTAGTGGTGTGTGCGTTCCATTAAATGAAAAACCGAGAGTGACTCGATAGAATTCCTTTATAATCATGGAAAATGGTCCACCGCCAAGGTACTGCCGCGCCAAGTACACGCCGAGCATTATGTGGTAAGTGTCTGTCATCGTTCACCGCAGCGCATGCATGGGGAATAGCTTATCCGAGCCTCGTCGGTCTCTGTTTCCCCCGGGGCAGTGCGAATGCGTCCTCGGTAATGCATTATTGTTATTATTTCGAGCCCACTTGACGGGATTATTATCATTAGCACGGTGTTAAAGGACCCAAACACACACACACACATGCACGGTGCGACGATGTAATGTAGTTAAAATCGGATCACATTCGAGTAATGGAAGGTTTTGGATGGGATTTTTCCTCGAAAGACTCGAAAGAGTGGGTGCGATAGGACATTTGACAGGCTCTGGCCTCTTTGAGGGAACCCATTAGGTGGGAAGGACTCTCATAAGCGATCATACACGCACATACGTTTTGTGTTTGTGTGCATTTGAAGTGGAGGAGTACCCATCAGCGAACGAAATATTATACTCTCCTGAGCGTTACAAACGATCGGAGCTTCACGTCACACAAACGAAGGGTGGAACCGTCTGGGAGGACTAGAAGGAACGGTGGAACGAATCCTTCCCGCGTGTTGTTGGAAGGATGCACGGAAAGGAATCGGATATGCCGAGCAGGTGGGAACAAGCGTCACCAGTACAAAGAGGAAAAGCCAGAAGACAGAAGACAGCACGAATAAGGAGCAAGGCACGAGAAACCTACAATGGACACGCTATCGTAGTGAGCCTCGTCATGTTCGTTGTTTCCCTAGCACGGCAACCAGTGTAGGCCGTCGAACATCTGCCACTTTTTCAATGCTGGCAGAGACTGATAAAAGCTTCAGCATACACACGGGCACAACAAAAGCCCTCGGCTGACGGCAGGTAAAAGTTGTTGTCCTACGTACACAACAGTACGTCTGGGTAGAGCTGATCCATCCACCTAGAGTATGCGTCTCCAGTGTGTAAGGTAGCAGCTCATAAGCTCATGTAATTTATTTGCAATTTAAAATTACTGATGAGTTTCTGTGTCCCTAATCCCTAATGTCCCTTGTCAATTGACCCTGAGTCGTAAAGTGTGAATTATTGCGAGTAATGAGATGTGTCGTCTGGAAGGAGGTCCCATTGTGGTTAGCCTTGAGCAATTCTTTAAGACTTTCAAATTGTCTAATTACTTTCGTGTACAATGATGAGTTTTTGGAACCGGTAAAAACCGTTCCCCGATTCTTCCTCCGAATATCCTCAAGAACGGTAACTCATATCAAAATACCATGCCGTAGCATTAATTAGCCAGGAATCGAATATCATCATCCGTAAGCTGGGCCGGCTGGATTCGTCCAACTGCGATTGCGTCGTCTGGTTAGTGGCAATAGTGTGGCAACATCCCAGCAAAACAGCAGGATATTCGAGCAGCAATCCGAAACTTCACGCACGTGGTCATCGATCGAGATCGAGCGATCTGCCGTGCGAGCTGAACCAAAATGCGGGCCAACGAGTGAAACGTGAAGTGTGGGCATTAAAGCGTATTAATAAAAGGTAAGGGAACGGTGCAAGATACGCACCTAAAATCTTCATACTGAGCGGAACTGAGCGTAAAAGAGCAGGCGGGAAAAATCGTCAAAAACGACAAACCAATGCACCTGCTCGGCGCGTCGTTTTGTTTATGCTGTGTATGCTGTGTGTGTAGTTTTTTGGAGGAGATTTTCTTCTCTCGTCCACGAGATTTGGCCGACTTATTGCTCTGCGGCGATCGCGAGACATCTTGGCCCGGTGTTTCTTCGGCTGGAATCACGGCTACGGGAGGTTGGTTTTGTGGTGTGTTTGTTGTTCCACGTGCAAAACACCTG